>JAZGTK010001175.1:0-43848 GCA_036877625.1 Ambastaia sidthimunki | reverse complement strand
TACATGGCCTCAACAACTTCATGCATTGACACTCGACTGTGTTACTTCTTAACATTGTCTGCATCTTAAACCACTCCCTGAGGTGAATTCTCTTAACCTGAATAGGGGCATGTTTCTACCATACATACCCTATGTCTTGGAAGCAAAGTGCCATATACCTTTCACATACCAATCAATGCCATATACCTTTGTGAGAGAATGCAAGAGTCTACATGTGTTTGTCAGAATTCACAGTAACTGGTGAAGTATGAGCTTAGCGAGTTAGATTCCATAGCTTTCAAACTGTTCAAATCAACTTGACCTTATATTGAACTGAATTTAAAAATTAAACAAAAGGACACATTTCAAAGGTATAGATTTGGATAACCCACAGCTAAATGAACATTTACAAAACACAACTGGCCAAATGTACACACACATCCATACATACATATACTGTTGGAGTGCACATATTGGCATATATGCACACTGATATACTCTCATTAACACACAGAAGCCCGTGTTACTGGTGCCCCACAGAGATCAGTTCAGAGTATGATCCACAGATTCTACTTTACCAAAGTCTGAGTCAGCCTGGACTCAAGGTCCTATTGGATGCATGTAAAGCCAATCAATCCAACAGACACCCACAGACACACACAAAAGCTTACACAACCCCTCTTTCTCATGCAGAAGATAGACTGTCATTGGCAAGGCATCCTCCCATGATGGGAACAGGCCCAGATGGTTCAGTCATGGCTGTCAGTGTCTCCGTCTCCCGGAATACACCTGTGACAGCTGGAACATGTGTAGCCAGTCACAACAGCCCAGCTATGGAGACTAATTATCTCCCATCACTAATCAGCAATGATTTTTTTTCCTTTTTTTCAGGTCTGGTTTCTAATCTCGCCAAGGTTACGCTTATAGAAGCCGCACAGAGCTTTGGCAGAAGTAAATTAATGAATTATGTCTCCCAGAACGCATTAGCTTACAAAGCCTGAATGAACATTTTGTGTATATACCTGCTGATATGCTGATTTGATCGTTTGTAAACAGAGTAGCCTGTGATAGGTGGGATTTGCTTACGCACGTTGCTTGGGATTGGAACATCTCTCTGCTGTGTTTTGGGAATAGGCAGCAACTCCAAACAATGCTGCAATGCTAATCATTGCTTAGTTGTAAACGCTGCATTTTTAGCCTCAGGGTTGATGCTTTGAAGTTACTATTGAACTAACAGCCTCTTTTTGAAACTTTAGTGCATGAAGAATATTATATAATAAATGTGTTTATGTAATTAAAGTTTTTTTTTAATAATAAGTAGATGTTTTGTGTTTATATTTATTTAAAGGATATTTAACTCACAATTATCTTGCTACCTTGAAATTAACAGAAGGGCTTCTGTGTACTATTACAATTACAAAATGTACAAACAAATAAACAGAACCAAAATCTTCTTTTAACTGGAAGTCATTTATGCATCTAGTAACTCATAGAATATTGCATCATTCAAAAGTAAATAACAACAGCCATAAAATTGTAATGAACACCTGTCGGTCTAACATACAGTACATAAAATAAACATAAATATATTCATATATGAAACATTAACAATCTTCATCACTTTATCCAATCAAAGGATGATTTAGTGTCATCAGCACTAAACTGGCACAACTTGTTAAAGCATAGGGCTCCATTCTCTGCAGACACAAGTCTGAAATTCAAGTCGGATGTCAAAGAGTGCAGTTCTCATCTATATTTTGTGTGAACTGTAAAAAAGATCAAACCCTCACTTAACTTTGCCTGATAGTCTGCTGTGAGAGTTTGTATCATGTTGTGTACTGTTTTTCACTTAACATTCTAGTGCGGCCCAATTGATCATTCCTGTTTTGGTAGATTTCACAGTGTGATATTTCACAACAGATTAATGTACCAAAACAGCACATGGTGTTCTCATCGCTTTATTTACTAACTCAAGGAAATTTATGCCTGAATGACTTGTGCTTATTAAAAACATTTTTAAATGCAGACCAAGAGGTGAGTTCACTATTTTTACAACTGAAACTTAAAACCATTTTGCTAAATTGACTGGAGGAAATGTTAAGTTGCGGTAATGATCGTAGTTTATCAACTGTGATGTGGCATTATCTATCCCCCATAATGTGTCTCTCTGGTTCAGTCCTTTTATTTAATTTAATAGCACTTTTTATTCAAGCAAGAAGCTACTACTGCCTCATGGGGTTATGGGAGCTATTTTCTAGATGCTCAAGCAGATAATGTTGTAAATAAAAGGAAACTCAATTGACAATTCAATGTTTTTTTCAGTTTGTATCAAAAGTTTGTTTATGCCCCCCCTCATTGTAGTATCCATTATTTATATACTACTGTATAGTATACTGTAAACTATAGTATATAGTACACTACAGTATTCTATACATAGTATAAAGTATAGTGTACTATTGTATAGTATACTGTATTTGTGTATATTCCATGTATATTTTTGATTACTCTCATACTGCACCCAATTCTCTTACCATTTTGCATCCAATTATGATTTTGCATTAATGTTTAGTTTATTACAAATGACTGGGAAATGAAAACAGGACAGATAAAATGTTCTACCACAGAATCAAAAACACAGAACATTGAATTGAAATTATGATAAAAATATGATAAAAATAAAAAGTATTATATGAAAACAATGTTTCCATTAATGCCTACTTTCAGGATGAGTAGAGCTATTTTATAATTCTGTTTTTCTTTTTAATATTTCACATATTAGATCAATGTCTATGTTTTTTTTCCAAAAGGCTTCATGTAATTAATACCATGACACTGGCTGTGATGCAACAGATATTGAGTTCATCTTTGGTTTGTGATAGAAAATTGACTCAAATTTGAGCATTAGGACAATGTTTCTTTACCCTTCTGCAGGTGTAACTGATATCTAATTTCTCCTGCTCCTCTGTCCATTATATTTGGATAGACATGCTGGTGTTCATTTTAAACTAATAAGAGACCTTAAGTGCTACTTCAATAAAGTATGTTAATAATGGAATATTTATGGAAAATGTGCAGGGGAGGTTAAAAGTCTGAACACCTTTTAATTAAGCGATTATAAGACCTGTGCAATACAAAACTGGGTGATCCAATAATGTTCCTGTAAACTTTCTTTGTAAAGTTTCTCAGGGAAGCTCCTGGCACATGTAGTCTATACTGTGGATGAGAAAAGTAACATTTTGATTTCAGACTGATTTAGTGTTTATGCATACACACTATATAACACTCTTGTACCATGTAAAACACTGGCAAATGATTCAACTAAAGTAATTAGTGATTCTCTTTTACTACAGAGACATAAAGTTCTGTCCCAACAAGTCATAGCTTAGAACCTTGAAGCAAATCTAACATCAATGCTATTATATGTGCCTCCCTTGTGCATGACCTCTGCAATGTGTAAAGACTGACAGAATTCAGGGTCGCTTACTACAAAGAAAAGGTCAGCAGCATTTCAGACACATGCAGATTCATCACTCTCCTTTGACCGCCTCCACTTCTCTGACTGCTGATGACTTTAGCGTCTTTACAGCATCACATCAGACTGTGGAATACTGTATACAGTTCCCAACCATGCTGGTGGAATGCCTAGTGAGATTGCTTTTAAAGATTGGTTTGCTGACTGTTCATCTACAAAGTAACTTGTTGTTTTTCCATAGTTCGCTAATATTTGGGTAAAATAAATCTCAAAACATACTGACAAGTTGTTATTAACATGAACATGTATTTTTATTAACATATAAACCACAGACAAGTCCCTGCTCTATTCCTGTCAAAAATTTGTTTTCAATTTTCAGCTCACTGTTTTTCTTTCAGAGAATAAAAAAAAAAATCTAACAAACAAGTCTAGTTTCAAAAGCAGACATTCCACAGAGACCATCCTGCTGTCTGTCACTGCAACTCCATGACTGGTAAGACATAACTTCAAATCACCTCATCACACTACACCTGTTTTCCAGGTCATCCCACAGACAATACAGACCTCCACCTGCCAGTTCAGCCTGATGATCCTGCAGTTTCTTTGCCTGTCTTCCACACATCTCAGCCTTAACATCACACTCAAACTCCCAGCCAGAACATCAGCCACAACATCAAAGTACAGTTGGCATCTACAAAAATTACAGACCATACAGATGATCTGGAATGTGGTAGTGCACGTGGTCTTCAACCATTCAAAAGGGCTTGTCTCACCCCACTGGCCTACTGTCTCTAGAACAGCACCTTCCTATTAACACACACCTACTGGTCTATATTCCCTTCTGTTCCTTGTTTGTCAGTGAGTTGAGCAGCACCTGGTGGTACTACCACAACTAGATACAAGGTCACTTGAAGGAACCTTCTCTCCCTCTTTTCTGCTGTAGTGGAGTGAGCTTTCAACCTCCAACTGATCATGAGACCATCACAACCCTCAGGAAATGCCTGAAGACACACCCTCCTAACTTATATTGATAACTATAGATTTGAGAAACTTTTAACAACAACAACAACAAAAACCTCCTTGCTGCTTAAATTTTTATATTCCTCTATTTTACTACTGAAATTACTGCAGGTGTTGTGGTACTGCTAACACTGTTGGCTCCTGTATGATAAATTGCCTGTGCTTTTCCTCATTTGTAATTCACTTTGTTTAAAAGCTTCTGCTAATGATTACATGTAAATGTAGGTGACTCAAAGTTTGTGCAACCACACTAATTTTACCAATTCAGAAACAGGTTCTTTCATCAGATAAGATTAAAACTGCAGTAATAAAATAACAAGTAAATATTAACTTCTTACTATTCATGAATAAATATGGTTCAGTAAATAGGTTGAGAAATTCAGCTCTTACATAGGCTGTTCTCATAGAAATTCAATAGACATTAAGCCATTAGCCTGACTTTAATCAATCATTTTTATTATTAAAATCACATAGTTATGCGTCTCAGACTTGTTGACTTGTTGTCTTGTTGCCAGGCCAAAGTCTTAAACTTTACAAAAGTGTTTTTAATGGAAATACTGTATATACACAAACATTGGCTTTGTTTACACAACAGCAAAATATTGTTGTCACTCCTGTGTCAGAGTGGTAAATAAAACCCACACACAGTTCTGTTCATTTCAAGAGTGACAGCTACTTTCTAAAACTGGGTGTTCACTTGAAATTAACATCTGCACATGCATAATCATTTCATTTTATCACTAAACAAACTGTATGTACTTTATATAATACTGTTTGCAAGATTATTTCTAATTTCACAAATGACAAGGACATAACGGCTGTTTTGTATCATCCTTTGTAAATATTGAACAAATAACATTTGGTTGTCGTTAATTGCGGTCATATTAAATTTGTTTTAATTAATTATTTGTTTTTAAATTTGCATTGAAACATTTAAACATCAGTGATAAAGACATTTTTGCCTATGCCTAAAGCTAAAACCTCAATGAAAACATGCTGCAAAGTCATTATAAAAAGTTTGCAGACTGTCTCCTCCTTAATAACCTCTGTAGCTATTTTACGAATACCAGCCCCTCCTCTTTCATGCGATGTAGATGCTTACTTTTAATGTTCATATAAATCTGACAATCTTCGTTAGCCATATTACATTTGCAGCTGTGAATAGTAATTTAATGACCATCACGGCTTCACTTCCAAAAGACTTCTAGCCATGTATAAGATTATGACATAATTTTAATTAATAATCATATCCATCTATAAGTGATCATTGGTCCTAAAGAAAAGTGCTGTGTCCTTATTTTTCTTCCAAAGCTCTGAGAAGAGCTGAGCAAAGCAGCATGGAAGAACATTAGATCTGGGCCTGGTTATAAACCTTCTAAAACCCCTGCAGATGCTGTGATTAAATGGTAATATCTGACTGCTGAAGATGTCCACTGATGAAGACGAGAAAGCAATGGGCTGAGGCAGAGAGAGTTACTTACTGAGGTCTTCACTGTGACATTTAGAGGTCGGGAAACCAGATGATCTTTAGTTACAGCAGAGGCTTGACCTCAAATGAGCCCCAATCAAAAATGTCCCTCACACTTTCATGCCTATGAATGGCACTAATACAGAGCATATCTGCAAGTTAAATCAGCCACAGAAGTGATTTGTTAAGTAGCTTTTATATGATTCATGGTGAGTTGGAGTGATATAAAAAGATTAGTTTTTTTTGCAGTCTTACACTTTAATGGAGAATTACTATATTTGTCTGATGAAAGCTAAAGCAGTTTAGAAACTGTAAATTAATTTCAAGCACATAAATTGCTGATACAGTCAGCTCTACTACCGAGGTACAAAACATACCGCAGTCAAAAATATGGACTTGGAAAATGTTGTGCATAAAATTGTGGTAATCAAATCTATTTGTTAAAAATCACCCACCATCACCTCCACCCATGTTTCTTTTTAAACATTGTCCAAAACAGGAAAGAACAAATATATAAATATATATAACAGACAAACAATTCTGGTTACTCTGACAATTGCATATTAATCCAAAAATTAATCCAAAGCTCATTATCTATTAGCCATATGTTGATTTAGTTTTTTTTTGTTCTTTTAAAACTCCATTTAGATGCTCAAATATTGTACATAAACACAATGTGCCAATCAAGACAAAACTAATATTCTCTTCAAGTGTCTGAATAAAAAAGCGGCATCATAATACACAATTATGTTAACCCTGTACTCACTGTTCTTTTCACAGATATGACATCAAGCCCCATCACTGCCTCATCTCTGTCTGGCATGCCTTTGATCAGACTCAAATCATACCAGCTAATGGGGGTGAAAGAAAAATTATTCTCTGCTACGAATGATGGAACGTCAAAGGAGATCAGATGCTGCTCTGGTGATGTAAGTGAAGCCGTCAGACTGGTTCTTTTGGCCTGGCCCTGCTCTGCACAGGAGAATTATGGGTAGGCAAGAGAGGAGCACAAAGCTGCACATTAAAGCTGGCACAGCTTTGAAACAGGCAGTAGTCTAGGGTCAAGGGAGGGCAAGTCTGCAGGCCAGCAGCTAAACAGCTCTGTGCCGTAGTGGAAGACATCTGGAAGACAGTTCCATTACATATTCAGCCTCCTCGCTGTTATGTCCTCTCTAGATTGCCCTGATACAAATGCATTTTATTTGCATTTCCCAGGCACTCCCCGAGGTTTACATCAGAATGCAATGATGGCAAACTCCCCGTAGAGTCTGTCTGTCATTTCACTTTAACATCTTGTTCAATGAATAGTAACAAGAAGCATATCATTGCTACATCTTTAATGTCATACCCACAGAAGAAATACTTACTGCAGACATGTCTAACTTATGCAACTCTGATAACTCTGATATATGGAGTTTGATTTTTGTTATATTGTCATTTTGGAGAAATATTCCACAACCTAGACTAAAGTGGTAGTATTTCCTGGTCCAAAACTGTGTTCCATTTAAAAAAATGTGTATTGAGTGTGACCCTCAGTGGGAGCCTCATATATCAGCTGAATTGAGTAAACATTTGTGCAATAAATAACAGTCTCATTAAAAAAAACACTGGTTCTTTCATAAATTAAGTAATCAATTACAATGCATTTGGTATTCATGCACTGCTTAGTTGTAGTGTTGAGTAATTGGGTTTTAGGATGGTATGGGAGACATGGATGGCAAGAGAGAGAGAGAGGTTGGGTAAAGAAATGAAAATGAGAGTCTGGCTTTGTGTACACTGACATTTTCACAATGCAGCTTGTGCTGGATATTTACTTCTAAGATATATCTGTAATCTATTACAATTTCCTTTTTTATCATTCTGTGCACATGCATAACACTCTCTACTCACTGGAGGGTTACTTTTACTTTAACAATGTCCTGGAAATTGTGAACAAAAACAGGTGTGTGGTGTGTGTTTGTGTGCACAGACCAAGTTTGTCTGCCTACATTGTAAGGGGCCAAATATCCCCACAAGGATAACAACAACCTAAAGGCACCTATATTGTGGGAACTTGCCATGGACCCTCATGAGAAAAACAGCCTAATAAACATGCTAAATAATGTCTTAATGAAAATCTACAAGTTCAAAAAGGTTTGTGTGAGGGCTATATTTGACCACAAGGTTGGGAAAAGGAAATGCTATTATTAGCTCTGTTTAAATACAACAGAAGTCAATAGAAAAACATTGAAAAACAAGTGCATGTGTGTGTAATGAGTAAAAATGTGGCAGCGATTCATAACTTGCAGTAGTATAAGTAGAAGGGATCATTGTGTTACAGGAAAACGGTTGTTGATGTGTTAGCCCACTTCATTCTGGCATTAACGTCACATTAATACAGGACGGTCTCTCTGAGGTTCCAATTAATGTCTTAGAGATTGAGAGCAGATAAAACACTCACTAAAGCTAACCGTCCCCACCCTACCCGAGGAAAGTTCCTCTTTCATTACTCTCTCCCCTGGCAGTTAGTTGCAGGTAAACTGACAATATTCCTCTGCCTCTCTGGTGCAGCACGCTGCATGTATATTAAATATTGCATGAAGACCTTAAGTAACTATTGTTGTTCTTTTATCATTAATTATTTAAGCCTGTTAAAGCCATGGGTAAGATGCATCTGGGAGAAGAAATAAGAAAAGCTTAAAGGAATAAAGGGCCTGCCGGTCTTTCAGTTGCAGGCTGTTTTGGAGAGGCCTCGTTCAATACACTGTATATGCACTGATCCCTAACAAGTACTTTAACTTGGCTGTTTTCAACTCAAAAGCTAGACTGCAATAATCAAACAAACCTTTCCCTCCTCTACTCCAGAGTTTGATTGATTCAAACATTATTGTCTTTCTGATTCTAAAAGAAACTTTCAAAGAAACTTTATTGCTTGAGGTTTCTCTTTCATAGTTATGCTCTAAATCATCTTTGCCCCAGAGGTTTGCCCCAGAGGTTTCTTCTAAAATTTAATAGAAATAAAAATAGACATTAATGAGTCAACAAACAATAGGAGTACAGAGCTATTCAAGTTACCCTGATCTTTGAAGAATTTGATTAGGAACATTTAAAATAGTTGCGATCTCATCTGAAACTCTCCACTTTCTAGCATTTCTGTCTATGAGAAATAAATTGATAAAGACAATATTTATCTGTGACTTATTTCCCTGTGGGACTATACTAACTAACTAAAAAAGTAAAACTACATAAAGCACTATTTCTGTTTCTTAATTCACAGTTCCTAAAAACTATATCCATTTATTTATTTTTCATGTTATCTTTCTATCTGCAAAATCGCATATGCCAGTTTGAGATGTCAAGATAGTCTTCAAAACCTTGAGGTGGTTTTGACCCTGCAACAGGAAGGAAGTGACTGCAGTTATAAACTGTTTCTGTTCTGGTCTCTGTCACATAGCAAATTTTCTTGCAATCTATTAGTTCTATTAAAGATTTCAATGTATATTGATGTATAAGAATGTATAGTGATTCATTAGGATACCAACTCATAGCAGATCCTTTGAAATGTTTCTGATATATTCAGAAATGTATAAATAGATTTATGTTTCCTAAAAGCCAAGTACAATGTTTTGTTACATTGCATATATGTGACAGGCCTGTACTTACATTTGTCAGTATATACAAAGCTGGACTCGCATTTCTGCCACATTTTCATTTTCTTTAACACCTTGCCATCTGATCCAATCACTTTACCCTGGTAGCGCCACAGCTCTTTTTTGAAAGGGAAATATCCTATTAGTAATGATTGTAATCTTATAGGATTCTTGTATAACTTCTCATATTGGGGAATATATTCACTTCAGCTAATGTTAATAGTGCACCTAGTACAACACTGGTAATTTACACTTGTTTTTTGTTTCTTTTCTATATGACATAGCAATATATACATATATATCTATATGATGCATCTATATGTGCATATATATATATACACGTGTCCATTTCTGTTTAAATGTACCTAGACTGTCTAAAGATGCTTTATTTTACTTTATCAGTAAGGAATAACATCAGCCATTAACTTGATCCTCTCGCCCACACATAGTCTTAATGAAAAAGAAAGAGAAAGCTCTGGAATGATATGCCCATTAGCCTGATAAGGAAGAAAGAAGAAAAAGGGACAAAGAAAAAGAGAGATGTTCCTGCAGAATTTAAGGCAGAGAATAATGACTTTCACTGAGAAGAGTAATTCTATCACAACTGAATCAGCAATGGCAATTAGAGGGTTGTTGTGAGCCTGGATGAGTGTGAAGCCTAACTGGGGTCAATTAGCTGGGCTGGACATGCTGAATGGTTACTGTGTGTCCCTGTCCATACCTCAAACTATGTGTCCTGACATCTTTTCACATCATTTTGAGCCAAAATCAAACTCATTTATCTTCAACCAGCCTAATTTCACCTTGTCTTCAGTCAAATCAAACTGTTAACATCCCCCTTCTCTTTATTTACTTACGCACATTAGCCTAAACAGCAAGACCACATTTGTCAACCAGCTCTATCTCCTTCAGGTTTTGCTTGTGAACAACATCTCTATGCTAGTCCACCAACCAGACCTCCACAAGTTCTTCTGGAGAATCTATGAATGTCATGTGGTTAACCCTAGAACTTTTAGCAGAGCTAAAACTTTAAACTGCTGTGGCAACACTGAGTCATTACATCCCTTGCTAGGTCTCATCCATATGTTACAGTTGGAGCAATCATTCAGCTTGCTGCATCAACAGATGCTGTGAGGGCCACCACTGGGATGACTTCAGACACAAAGCCCTCACAAAGCCAAATCAGCCACACTAGCATCTGCATTTGATGGTGAGAAGGTGTTGCTTTGTGCGGAGCGTTTCTCCCTATATTAACTAGCAATAACGAATGACACATGCGTGCAGTAACAGTGGATACCGCTTTCTGATACTCATATATTGCCTTGAGCTGAAGAATGAGAAAAGCATTTGGTGTAGTGTGAAGGTGGTCTAAAGACTCATGAAGTAGTCGGGGTCACGCATCAAGTGGCATCTCATTGGCAGGGGCATCACATCCGTCTTGTATGATGTGAACATGGCTGTTTACCTGCAGCCCATCAAACAGCTAGTGCGGGGAGAGAGGTAAATAACTGGGAAGTAATTGTACACAAGGGAATGTGTGTGTGTGCGAGAGTGGGTGCGTATGTGCACATTCCTTCCTGTTTATCTTGATAAGTGACGGTGTGATTGTGTGCACAGTTCTGTGCATTTTAGAACTCTTGGGAGGGCAAAGTTAGCACAGGTGTCAAGAAAGTCTTTAATTAGCAAACAAACAAACAAACAAACAGCAGCATAGAAGCTCTTCTGAAAGCATATAGTGTCTCAAGGAAGAATGACTTTGAAAGGCGACTGTTTCAAGCCAAACTGAGATGATTAAAAAAAGAAAATAAGATGTTTGGCCAAATGTGAGGAGATGACAACTGCCACTTTCGATACAGCAACTTAAAAGTTTGCACAGTTCAACAGAACAGGAGCTACACTTTATATAATTTATTCCCAGAAATATATTCACTCCGCTAGGAGAGATTCTTGCTTGTATGGCAAAAAAATGCAGGCTGACGGAGTCCAATGACAACCTGAATATCTACTTAATTCCCTGTTGTGTGCGAAGAAGTTCAAACTGGTTACTAATCAAAGACAGACACTGTAATAAGTCTATCTGAGAGTAAAAACACCTGAGAGTTTAGGGCTGCATTGATTTGTAGGTAATATCAGTCTGACTCAGTAATATTGCTCAATAACTCCAGCCATTTCCACTGCCTTGTAAAACAGGAGGTGGACTCAGCCCATCTTGACCTTAAATGACATCAAATGTCACCCACCAGTTTAAACATTGTGTAACCCCATTACTTTAACATCTGTAATAAATTTATTCAGGACTAAAAGGTTGAACAGATGCTTAGTTCATTTACATCCTATATAAACTGATGAACAGAAAATTGTCCTGCATGATGAATCGGCATCTTACAAGTCTAAACAAATATAATGATAATAATGAGGCTTCAGAGTATGGCTTGATGGATTTCATTAAAGTACAAAAGGATTTCAGTGCTTATAAATGAGATGGAGACTAATGGCCAGTCCCAGGGTAAGCAAGAACACTTTTCTTTCTGGTGTGTGTGTGATAATAATCCAAACATCAAAACAGGACATAGCATGCATCAAGGGAAATGGTTTCCTAAATAAGCTCGAAGCATAAAAGTCTGTATCTCCACCTTCATTTTGACCACATCAACAAACTAGGTCAGATTAGCAGGCTAACGCTAATTACGCAGGGCTTGTTAATTGCACCTTATCTTCTTCTGACACAAATGCCACCGATACTTTATGATGTGGAGTAACTGATGGACAACAAAGAAATATGTCTCTGTTTCCCTATATCTGGACTTAAAGAAACAAGTTTTAATGTTTTGAAGGTTTTGAAGAATGCAAAATTACAAAGAATAGCTTACCGGCAACACTGAATCACTTAAGTGCAGGAAGACTGTCCCCAAGGCTTACAAGAAGGGTCTGGATTCTTTAAGATATCTTGTGCATGATGAAGAGATTTTGACTACAACAGTGTTGTATGAAACCACTAAACACGCTACGGTTTATTGGTCTTCGTTACACTAAATTCTATTTTTACGACTGTTATTACCATTAACTGAAATTGTGTCAAACTCGTGTTCATTTAAGCAACCTAAAAATATTTTGTAGAGCAATTTATTAGGAAACAACTGAACTGGCCTCCCTAATAAAAGGTTTAAAATGCTTCAAGCACTTTACGCTTCGGTACCTTCACCTCCATATGGGATATGTCTGTGGTCATTAAAACAAACAAAGCAGTTTAGTTTCCCCAGGGTTTACTGTAGCTGCTTCTTACTGTATTTATAATACATTTTCTAATGCTGCCAAGTGTGTGGATAAAAATCTAAATGGCAGACTTGAGTTTTACAGCATGTTTTACAGAAATTTAAATCAGAGTAACAATGTTATATGTTGATTATGTTATAGCTTAATTTGGGATTGGTTCTCTGATAGTCTTTTTATGCCCCTGGTGATGACCTAATGGTTCCATCTCAGGACAACAACTAAGGCTTCACTGTTGCAGTTTCAAATCTTGATAAAGTACTAGAAATATTAGGAAACACTAGTATTTCCCCCCTTGCCCTGTCAATACTGTCCTTAAGCAAGACACTTCCTTGTTGCTCAGGGGAATTTGTTCCTGCAATTACAGTACCGTGAGTCACTTTAGATAAAATGTTTCTGCCGAAATGACAAGTCACTATCATTGTTTACGGCTGTGGAGAAAATGTTTATCTTCCAAAACGCTCCTCTAAGACTCCTGACAACAGCAGTCTGAAGGTTTAGGTTTATAAAGCATGTTTATTTATGGACCACAACATCCAACTTACCCATTGCATGATAAATCTTTTTAGTAAAAAATCTGCACTGTGCATATATATTATTAAAGACAGATATACAAAGAAGACAGAATTTCTCCTTTTGTATTCAAATAGATCATGTGTTTCACCTGTTAATATTTATGCCAGCATATGAAGACAGTAACACTGAATGTTGTTCGGGCATGCAGGGATGAATTCCTATAATAAGCATTAACTCTCTTTCTTCTGTTTTTGACAACATGTTATGCTGTTCAAAACAATGAGCAAGTGAGTGAGAGGAAAGGAAAATAAATGGGTGGGGGAAGAGAAAAAAAGAGAATAAGAGCAGGGAAACTGTGGCAAGAAAAGACTGTGCTAATGCAGTAAAGAACACAACACTTTTAATGCTCCATTGGAACGCAGTGTTTTTTAGTGATGGGGTAAGGCGTGAAACACACTTGTTGAAACTCTACCTACTCCACCACTGTTTAATTATGTATTCCGGATCCAAAATAAACTCACCATGTGTCAGAAAAAAGTAATAAAATACCAAGGTAATGGCTATAATGGCCAGTGCAACACAAAACTGATTGAGTGCACCTTTAAAGTTTTCATGCTGTAACTTTTGCAACATTACTGCCTTTGTGTCCTGCCCCAGGGTCATCACAGAAATGTGCTGTACTGTTATACCCCACACAGGCTTTTGGCAGTCACACATATATCAGCTACACAAACATGCACACATACCTCTGAAGTTACAAGGAGTGTGGAGGTCTTAAAGAGGAGACATATCACAGAGTGAAGTCTCTCAAGATCTTTCTCAAGATCCCAATACTGCCTGCAGCTTAATACGTTTCAGAGGAGGACAAGAAAAACAGTGTGTGTGAGACAGGAGAGAACTGAGAACTGGAATGAGAGTGATAGACCATCTCGTGTTAGAGATGCTGAGGGAGGAGACATGGCTGAGGAAAAATATATGGTGAAGAACTCTGGATGGGGTTTGGAGAATGAGAAGCAAGTGACTGGAAGTAGAGTGAAATTTGTCTGACAGGCCTGAGAATTTCTCATTTATGATGCCGTTAAGCACAAAAGTAAGCTTAGCTTTATTCACTGTGAAATGAAGTTATGAAGTTATATCTGTTATTTTTTAATTCTTCATATTCGTACACATCATTTACATTTATTCATTTAGCAGATGCTTTTATCCAAAGCGACTTACAGTGAATTCAAGGTAAACATTTTTATCAGTACTTGTATTTCCTGGAATCGAACCCACAACCTTTGCACTGTTAACGCAATGCTCTACCAGTTGAGCTACAGGAACACATCAGTTAGTTATTTGGAAACACTAGCACAAAAGCACAAAACTTGTTTTGATTGAACTAAATTACTAAAGTACTAAAGCTTTAGACTACATTAAATCTTGAAAGTTCAAGGAAAATTATTGTTACGTTCTATTACTGTGATTACTGCCCAATATAACTAACACACAGCATGTGACATTTGCTTTATAGTTACAGTGCCATTTCACCACTGCTTTGGCTAGACTGGGTTCATTTAATACATCAAGAAAAACATGGGGGCACTACTATGTATAAAAGATGTTGTACTTTTTACAAATGCTGAAAGAGAAATGTATGCAAATACTCTTTAATATAAAACCTGCATTTGGTTTGCTCACTGGGGGTCTACAGATATACATAAATAAAGTCATATTTTTATTTATTTATTTTTGCTTAACATTACTGAAAATGCTGGTGTACTACAAACAGCTCAATGGGGATATTTTTGGAATTAGAACACAAGTATTGCAATATTTTTCTGTAAAGCTGCTGAATCAGTGTGTAATATGAAAACTGCTACATAAATCAAACTGACTTTAACCATCTGTGAATTGTTTAATTACAAATCTAAAACTGTGAAGGACAGAGGAAAAAAATCTATTATGAAGGGTATGTTTCTTAAAAGAAATGTATGTTTGAATTATTTTAAATGGTCATCAACAGATACAGATGCATTTTGGAAATAGACAGTATCTACCAACGGGGCAAACAAAGCCATGCTAACCAGCCAAACTTTAACCCCTTGCGGCACACACATAAACTTGTCTTTTCCACAAACTTTTTCTCTTCAACTCATTCATTTCACACAAGCTATCCTGGCCCAGTGATCTGTCTACACCAGTGTAGCCCTTCTACAAGCACACCACTCATGTTGCTTCCGACCTCTGAAACTGTGTGTGCAGTCATGCCCTTGGGCTTGTGTGCACATTCTCTGCACTTCTGCCTCTCTCAGCCTCCCTCATTAAGCTCTCCTTATTGTAAGGGCTCATTTACAGGCCACCAACATCGCCTCACTCAAATTAAAAACCTGCATCCCCGGGGCCAGAGCTCTCTGTTCTGCTATACCCAGTGGGCACTCGACTTCAATTTACCCCGGGATTAGAATCCCAAATGCTGTAGACCAACATTCCACATTCACCAAGCTCAAGAGGAAGCTTGGTGAAAAGAGAAGATTTAAAGACAGGATTTGAGAATAAAGCTAATCACACAAAATCAGCATCAAGGGCAGATGTCTTCACCTGGATGCCTGGGGGTCATAGTTGGAAAGGTTGGGGTCAGAATGCAACCATCAGATCACTCAGCTGAACCAAAATTTATGGTAGCATTTATAGTGCCTGTTAATATTGTATGACACTCCTGACTGTTATTAATTTTCATGTTTGAATGTTTTTAAATAAGACTTAACACTCACATGTCAGATATCTGCACAGATCACTGGATAGTGCCCTGTCAGCATTATTTACTAAATAATTACCCCCAATCACCCACTCACGCCTCTCATCCGCCCTCCGCAGCACTGCCTCACTTGGCCTTCCTGTCAAAAAGTTTCTATTACTGTGATCGCATAACAGGCCCATTTGCATCTCTTGAGTGGACATGCAATTATCCCAATAATGTCCTGCTAGTCCAGTCCTCAGTGTGTGTGCTGGAATATAGTTTGACAGCCAGTGGACATTGAGGAGGAAGACCATAAAGCAATATCAAAGAAACACAATGATTTAGCATTTTTAGAACATTTTACTAAAAAAGTAAATCAAACATTCTGTTATTATAGCTGTAATCTTATCAGTATTCTTCAATATTCTGTAGTGAACTACAACATAAAAACTGCACTTACACATGCATGTTGCACTATTATTTAGTATAAGCTGTTTAATTTTTTAAAAACCAATTAAGAATGTAGTCCAAAAATGTTTTTTTATTCCATAAGCAATGAAACGCTGTGAATTTTGCAAGATGTAAGACAGTACATTAAACATAAAAAACAATTTCTTTCTAAATAAATAAATCATATTTGTGCAAGCCCACAACACCACAGTTTTTCAGGTTGATAGCAGGGCTGAATAACTTGGGTCTTCATGCCAATACTTTACAATATCTATACACTGTATCTTACAGCCTTATAAGAAAGTGTATCTGTACCATTAGCTTTCATGTCTTAGTAAAAATTTACAGTGTTGTTATTGTAAACATTATTTATGCTAAATCTTTTTAAAATGCATTATAACTGCACATAGACAGAACATCTCTGGTTTTCCGGTTTTAATCAAGTCTAATAAGTCTAAATCTTAGCTTATTAATACAGATACTGTACACACAGAGGGAGGATTCTGGGTCAGTAAGCCGTCCTCATCAATACCCTGCAGTGATTGCCCTCTACTGCCAATTAGACAAAGATGAAAAGACTTGGCCTGTTTGTTAACACTACCATGCACTTTTTAAAGGCACTCTTGTTACCTACTTTGTGTAAGTGTAACTCCAGCACTTTATTCTTCCATTGGCATGCCTGACTGCTCTGACATTTAGTTCAGGCAAATTGACTGGTTCCTGTCAGTCTCCTGAGAGCACTGTATTACTTTGTCCTGTCAAAAAAAGCATGTCATCAGCAAAGGTGATGTCAGGGTATTTGTTGTTTACTGAATTTATGAGGCCCATTATTTCTGCACTCACTGTAATTATATTTGTATTACATGCTGCTTGTCAAGGTCGCCTGTGAAGAAATTCTCCAGTGCTCTTCAAATGTCTGACCTTGCTATAGCTTTATGGTACAACGTACTAGATTAAGGGTGAGACCTGCTGCAAAACACGTGTACAGTAGGTAAAAGCTAAAGTAATCTGTCTGGCTGTAACCGGTCTGAAGCCATTTCTTAAGTAAATAATACTACAGTAAGTGAACTTTGTAGGCTAAAAGCATCGAAAATGCATCGCGTTGCAGTGAATAATTGTGAAAATTAAATTACTTGTGTAAAAATGTCAATTTTTGTGTAAATGATACATTCCAACAAACCACCATAGATCCACTAGGTGGGGGCTGTGATCTTGCTGGTTCATTTTTGCAACAGTCTGCTGTATATACACAGTTCAATATGTATACACCTACATGGAAACATATATTTTATGGACAACTGTGAATTTAAACTTAACTTTGACCCTAAAATGGAGACAACCTACTTGAAGTAAAACTTCAGTGCCCTAAACACTCACACAAGAGTACTAAACAGAGACTAGTTTCTCTAAACTAGTTTAGACAAAATTTAAACTCAACAATCTGTGGGGTAGGACCAATTTCATTTATTTTTTTAATTAATTCATAATTTCCAATTTATAAACTAAAAGAACACCAGTTCTTTACTTCTGACTTTTCCCATCCCTGTCATATGCTGTGGTACATGAAAGGTTATTCATTTTTCTCTGTAGCTATAGACGCTACCTCCTCTTACTCTTCAAATCTCCACTCTCTTGTCATCCACCCTTTTAAGTACACAAGTACACCGACGACTCTACGCTTCAGACTGCGGTGTTAGACCTGTGTTTAGCAGGAAAGCGAGGGAAGCTAATGGATTTTATGAAGGGAACGTCCCTCAAAATGTACCGACTGAAACAGACAGGCATGAAGGACTGTGAGACATTCAGGTAATGTACTCTTTCCCTTGAAATGACGGCACATAATTATCAATGTCGAGAAAGCAGACCCATCCTAATCTAGCTCCGATTCACTTTAGCAAAAAGAGGGAGCCACATAATGAGAGAAATTATGTTTCCTTCATCTGCTACTATTTTCACTTACTCTAGAATTATGGTGTCTGAATAGACCTGATGGCTCTTATGTGCACTCTATTGCATATCCCTCATTTATTTGCTGTATTTTTTCTTATTTTTTCTTTCTTTTTTTTACTTTAACTGCTGAAAGCAACATTACAAAAATTGGGTTGGAATATGAATGACTCTGGTGATCAGGGTATTAATTCTCTTGACACTGACGACGGTAGACTTTCATTATCTCCTTTTGGACACTCTATGGATTACTTGAAAAGACTGGCTGTGTGACTGTGAGCTAGAGCACCATCCTCATTCCACTCGTGACAGGAGCTACAATTACTCAGAACCTGATTAATCTGAGTTGCCAACAGAATGGCAGGGTGCGCACACTATCAAAAGAGAGAAACGGATATTAAGCACACCACTACACCTACAAGGCAATAGTAATTGTGTGGAATTGGATTCCTTACCTCCAGAATGAGGGGAAATACATGTCTGCATGATTAAGATTAAAAATGATGACCATCACTGTCACATATTACAGTGCCCATAAAATATATATTTTATCTTACTGTTTGAATTATAAATGTTATTATTGTTGTTTGGTATTACAAAAATGATAATTATTAATACTTAAATAGGAGTTTCAGAAACATTATTCAGAATCATTATTACTGTAGTTTCTGAATTTAAAAAAGAAAGCATTAAAATGGTGATTGGATATAACAGAACCACTTCTTCTTTGGCTTGTACACAAATTTTGTGTACTTGTGTGTTTTTGATGAAATAATTCTGCATTTTCATCTGTGGAGATTTCTTTGTCTTCACATTTTTCCTAAATGATGTTGAACTCGCTACAAAGGTTATGATCACTTAGTGTAATGAATGACACCAAGTAACAGTTAAATAATATCTAATGTGTGAAGGTAACTCAGGTGTACGCTTAAAATATTTTGTATGAATGTAACCGAATGGCTATCATTAAAATCCCATCACCTGAAATAAAATGGAAATACAGATCTGATGTTGTCACAACGTTAGCATTAACGAGTGCTTCAAAAAGAGGCCCCTGACACTTATTTATTATGTCCTTCACACCCTGTCTGAAATTTTTACTAGCTCTGCAATTATACCTCATCACACGCAATAATTCACCATATAACTCAAAATGATGAGTGATTTTGTGAGTTTCAAAGAGACAGAATGAAATGGGATAGGATGAGAAAATGTCCTCTAAATAAGTATGTACTCTGTTTTGGGTATCTTGTTGTATGGCTGCTCCTGGCAGATGTGACTCGAGAAGTGTGTAAACTGACACCAAGCTGTATCCTGTTCTCTTCATCCTATCATGTTGTAGTGGAAGGAGGTGGGGGTCATCTTGTGGCAAACATACTCCCTTGTCATCCCCTGACAGCAGAGACAGGACGGATGTCTGATGACAACAGCACTACCTAAACCTGAGAAGTCACCTTCTCCTTTCAAAGAGATTTACTATTCTTCATTTTGTAGTA
Source organism: Ambastaia sidthimunki (assembly GCA_036877625.1). NCBI lineage: Eukaryota > Metazoa > Chordata > Actinopteri > Cypriniformes > Botiidae > Ambastaia > Ambastaia sidthimunki. The sequence goes on along the minus strand of JAZGTK010001175.1, from coordinate 23,882 downwards.
CCTGTCCATACAAGTGTCACATCAGGGCATCGTTTTCTTTCACACCGTCTTGCACTTATAATTGTTGTCATAGCGAAGACTAAAGGCCAACTGTTGTATTTCTGCTTTTTTCCACCTCTTTCGCTCAAATCTCACCTCGATAAAGTCTTTGCTCAGTTTATTTTAACTTGGACGAACTGACAGCCCACATCTGAAAAATCAGCAGGAAAGTGAACTAACACAAGCAGCATAATAGAACGTCAGATGGGCTAGATATGTATCAGATGTGAGGGTGTAAAGTGCTGTTAGCCACACTTTGCTCATTTTAGATTGGTCAGTCTATCAAGAACACAAAAACTTTTTTGTCATTCTGTCATGTTCCCTCCATTTCTCTGATGGACCCTGGAGAAACCCTGGTCAGTGTTTTAATCGCTGTGACTACGGTAACAGCAATCCGAGTCGGGCCTATTTCTAGGATTTCTAAGACTTTGTCATGAACAGACCGAAAACATAATACAACACTACCTCATATCACTCAATAAATCAGGAACAGTTTCCTTCATGACTTCCTTATATCCTCATATGCCCTGAAGAGAACCCATACTCTCCAAATAAACTTTATTGTGATATAAATTGCTGAATGTAGGATATGGTGATTCTGCTGACAAACGATTACACAAAAGAACGGTCATGAATTCTGCTTTGTTATATTATCTAAGTTGCTAATGCGTGAAACTTTGCAAATAAGAACAATGAAAGTGTCAAGATGGGAGTTTTACATCTACGGTTTTAGTATATTATGCATCAGTGCATTACATCAAATATTTAGATACTACAAGGAGACAGAACAAAGAAAATTCTTGTAGTCTTCCTAAGATGTGCATGCTACTAAAATTCCCACTTTATATGCAGACAACTGCAAGAGAGCCAACAACAACAACATGGCAACAATGTTTCAACCAATGGTTACAACTCTTCTATTTGGTAATAATAACGCAGATTTTTTTTGCTGCTAAAGAAGCAGAGGATTGTTGCATAGATAACACAGGCAGGTTGAGTCACTGAGGTTAAGAATTTATAATTATTTACTGTAGGATCAAGAAGTACAAAGTAAAACAATTCAGCCTTCTCAGCTCTTTCCTAATTGATTGCGAGGACGAGCCAACGTCCACCTAATCACGGACCTGTCAAACCAGCACTCTTCAACTTTATGAGCACATAGAGACAGAGGCTTTCAATGATCCCGGCACTTTTAATAGGCTTCAATGACCGCTCACCTCTGCAGCTTAACATAACAGTGGAGCAGCAGGTTGATGGTTTAATGTGCGGGTGCACCCATCAGTAATGGCAGGCCTTCATGAGTATTCAACCCTTGTACTGACGGATGGCCCTTCAGAATGCAAATCCCCTTCTCACATCTTTTTAACTCTGGGCATTTCTCTCCCTTGCTCTGTCTTTTTTAGGATATGGGGGGTGAGCGTTAAGGATTAGCACTGGTGCGTGACTGATGTGAGAGACAGACACAATCAGAATACTTTAAGTATATGCACATGTGCGCATAAAGTAAGTTTGCCTTTGCGTGCTTAATGCGGGTGTCTTCCTTCGATCTCTCGGTCCCTCAGACTGGTCTTAAAACCTGAAATAGCGATCATACAAGGGAGGGCTTATTGTAAAAAAAGCATTTTTAAACTACAGCAGCAGTCATTTTCAGGCTCTAATCCACATGGCTGACTCCTGTGATAACACATCACCTGTTCACTCTAGTATTGAGGAGGCTTTACCGCCGTTTGATACAAGATCTCTGGTGACGATCTGCCTGAGGCATTAATGAAAACTTTCATTCTGTGTATATCACAGAAATATATTTACAAATGCACAAGGCAGGCACAAGTGAGTTCAAAAACAACAAATCTTAATTTCGAAATGTGTCAAACTGAATGAGCGTCTGAGAAGAGGGAAATAATCCTGTAGGAAATAAAAACACAAAACCAAGTATTTCTTTAATACTTCTTTAATGCTGTTTCTCCTAGACAACAACAGAAAACAAAGAGAGCAAATCTGTTTCTGTGATATCCTGCTTCTGGTAATCTCACAGGTGCCTGAGATATGTTAATGTTAAACTGTGCCTATATTTAAACTGTGCCTAAGATACCATAGTATGCGATTAAAATCAAAACATCAACATCATATACTTATTACTTCACTTCAAATATTACAATGTCTGTTCTCTTTCTTATTAAACTCTTATATAATATTCTGATCATTTCCCCCAGACTTGCCCCTTCACTTATAATGGCTCCCACACCCCTACTGTAAGCAATAACATGTAAGGCATAACAATAGATATAACTGTGGTTAAATAACTGTCAAATATAACTGTCAAAGTTTCAGGAGTTTTAAGACAACCCCAAAAAGTTTGCCTTCTTTCAATATTTAGTCAGATGATATAAGCAGCATTACCTGGAGATATTACAGTCTGATATGACCTTGATTAGGCCTGAGGTCTTTTGTTGACACTAACAGATGTTGCCAAAGAAACAGACATAATAATAAGTGGCCAAAAGGCAGTGTACAATGTATAGCCTTTGCTGTATCATCAGAGAGTGTCAATAAAGTTTAAAGAGGAAGCACAATGAAATGAACCTTAGGGGTGTTCATATAGATTGCAACACAGGGAACAGCATTGTAATCTATTTGTCATTTATAACCAGCAGACCCAGGTGTCACTGCAGATTTTTCAAACATTGCTTGTTGTTGTGAGGGCAATTTTGTTATATTCATAAATGTTACATTCATCAGGTTATTTAATATCCCAGTGATGTAACAGCAGAGAACCAATACAAGACAGAACTGGTTAAGTGTTCTAGTATTGAATATAAGATCATGTGACAAAACACTGTACATGTGTACTCATTTTTAAGGATGTTTCCTGTGAAATAAAGCAGAAGCTTTATAGCCATATTTTCTCATTATATTAGATTAATGGTTCTTCCTGGAAAGTGAAGGATCTGAAGGTTTTGATAATTGGTTTATGAAGCCATGTGTGCTTGTGTGCATGAATCTTATCTGAAGGTGATGGTGGGTCGGGCTCAACCGCAATTTCACCTTGTCTCCACACAGCAAAGATACAAATTGTATTAGTTTCACATTCATTATAGCCTTCAACATTATAAGTAATAAAAAGTATAGAAAAAAAAGTATAAGTGGTCTATAATAGAGTATATAAAGAATATACGACTACGACTAGGTCATAATAGATGTAGATATAAAATAGATATGTAAAATAAAAAAACAAATGTTTGGTTTCTCACTGGTTCAGTTGGTGTTCTAATGTAAAATGCTGATAATGAGAACACAATCTCACACACTACATCAATGCATCAACAGTTGCTTAAGAATACACTTTATCTGTAGTAATTATATAACTGTAATACACAGCCTCCTGGGGCTTATTGCTTTACTTTAAATTATTTTAATATTTTACATTTTTACTGATGTTTTCAAACTTAATGATTAATGTAGTTAAATACGCATAATGCACATTTTTTCTAATACCAGGGAGATTTGCTCTCTTGCTAGAGCGTCTGAATTATTTTCAAGGTTGATGAGAAGTTGTTTCTATAAACACTTTGAATTCTTCGTTTCATGTGTACTATAAAGGGGGGGGGTTTGAGACTGCGTGCTTTGGAAAGCCTCTGAGGTGGTTGTTCGATTTCTTCTCTGGAAGTTCTCTAAGTTTGAAAGTGTGACTTAAAGAGAAATTAAATAATTATTTTTTTAATAATGGCCTGCAAACACACACACACACTTTCACAAACACAGATATGCGCATATAAAAACTATAGCAATCAAAGCATTTCACATGTTATTCTGCTTATTTTAACAGCTGGCATGTGTTGACACGCACTGCGCTTAGTGCAAGTCTACATAATCAAAGTGACAAACCTCCTGCCTCGCACTGTCATCCCCTACACTTTTAAATCACACTGCTGTGACAGGTAGGAATTTACAGTGGATTAGGATATAATATTTTCGCTATTAGAAAGAATTAATGTGCCAAAGAATGTGGAATATTTGGTAATTACAAACTAATTTGCTCTCTACACAGTTTTCACAGATGTGAGTGAGGGGTGGGATTACTTTTAACCTTTCATATATCAAATTAAAAACTGTCCATCAAATAATCCACTGCAGTCTTGTTCTAATTGGCTAAAACCACAGTTACAGGAAGTCTTTGATGAGACCATTTTGCTCACAAGGCATGTAATTGGGACATAATTAAAAATTGCCCTGGCTTTAAACAGAGACCTGTCAAACACTGTGACCTTCTAGTGAAGGATTTGGATTATGATAAGGAACCCTGAAGCAGGGGTTTAGAAAGGAATTGAATTTCAAACAAGGACAATCTTGCATTATGTTTGGATACAATCTGGATAAGTTTAAGATTTGTAAATAATACAAATAGAAACTGTACGATGTCTGATGTGTGTACCTGTGAAAGATACTACGAGAACATCCAAATGAAAAATTCAGCAAGGAAAACTTCTTGCATTTGAATTGCAATGCAAAACATCCACTTTAAAAAATAATAGGCAGTTAGCTATAAAATAATGTTTTATAATCTGTTTTAGAGATAAAACATTGTGTTTATACTGAGAAGGTTCAAGTTTTTAATATATAAAACAAAATTGCGGCTATATGTCTGTGGATGTATATCAGTAGCAAGCAGGGCTGCATTTGTATGCATTTGATTTTGTGGACTGCAAATAAGAGCTGTGCAGGACAGAACATTGCTGCCCATAACAGGATCTGCCACCGCCAATGATGCGAACACACAGCGAAACATTTCAAATCAAATTCCTGCGGCAACATTGCCACTCATTATATCACAGTAACAAAATGAAAACTCCTGCTTGACAACATCTCTGCATTACACCATCCATGCAGCAAACTATTTTTCCATGTTATTTTTAACAAAAAGAAGGGTGTTGACTAAATAATCAAAGAGAGTGAATACCTAAGTTGTGAAAACACAAGGATCAGCTGCAGTCTATAAAGGTTTATAGTGTATATGTGATATACTGCTATCCAAGTCTACAACAAAAGACAACTAGAGTAAATACAATAATAAACATTTTATCAGTGAGTGTTTTTATTCCACAAAGATAATTATGCATAAATTATGCACTTGTTGACAGTTTCATGCCACGCCCCTTTTATATGCAACACTTAAATAGTACTTGGAGAAAAATAGAAAAGCCAATCCAAGCTAAAACACTTTTTTTCTATTGGCTGGACAGATAGCCTTTAGCCACTTCTCTGGAATACAGTACATGCACAATAAGTGTTGCTGCTTTGTTTGTGCACATACTGCAGGCATGGTCCACTTGCAGTAACCTGGGGTTAAGTTATTTGATCCAGGGCACAGTGGTGACCGCTCAGAAACATCTCTCCTGTCTGTGTGGCCTTTCGGTCATCAGGCCTAGATCTTTCTCCAACTAGGCCACAGCACTACAGTACCTACACAGGGGAGTATCTGCTAAAGAAAATAGGGGTGCCTGCACTTTACAGAGCACTGAATTTTTTTCCTGAGGATATGATGCTTTAGCATAAACCAGCATCATCCCATTTCAGCACAGGCCTACAGTATGCAGAAGATGCAATGAAGAGCACTGTTCCTAGTGATTCAAAGAAATCATTTCCCCCCAGCATTTGCATGCAAATGGTCTCTTTCACAGCCCTTCGCACACAATAGGCCACATAAAATTGTTGTCCCGTCAGGTAGAAATAAATTTCACCCCATAACTCTCCATTTAGTGGGTGTTAGGGTGTCACTGTGCGTCCAATGAATGCGGAAAATCCTCATAGTTAAATGCATTACTGAGGAGGCCTTTGATGTTTTTTGATGATTCAAACACTATAAGATTTGCGAATACATCTAAAAATGAAATACTGGTATGAAGAGGCATTTACAGCAAAGAAAATAATCTTTCCATTTCTAATCCTGATTTAATACGATAATGGCAGTCGAGAGCATTAATTTAATGAACGTAAGGATGTTAACTCAGAAATCTCATTAATTATTATGTTTCCATAATCTGCACCAGTTATAAATCTGACACAAAAAAAATCATTAACTCTGGATTTCAATGGTGGAGAATGTGAGGAGCTTTCCCAGTCACAATGAATGGATCACAGTCGTAATTCCAATTCATACAATTTACTGGATTCTATGTTGTGTGAAAGGAATGTCACTGTGGTAATTCTTTCTGTCCCTAAACCTTCAGGATTTGGCTGGTTGCCCATGGTGAGGCATTTAGTCTAGTTCAAACTTGGTAATGGAATAAAACATTCAGGAATAACACAAAAAACATCCAAATGTAATCCACATGCTAGTAGCTCTGCAACTAGATGATGCAACTTTACAACCTAAAAGACACACTTAGTGCACTAAAACGTTTCAGTGGTTTGCTAGAGTGAATCAGACTCTAAATACTTCATCAGGCTCACAAGTCAATGCTCACTGTAGTTGCATTTAAAAAAAAAATCCCTTTTCCAAAAAGGTGATAAACGCCAGTCCTGATTTTCAGCAAAAACTAAACGTATCCATTTGACTAATCACGGCACACTATTCCAACACGCAAACTGTGCTGGCTGCGGCCTGTCAGTAAACACAGGTAAACATCACTTTACACTTTACATAACATTATAACATAACACTATATATTCACTGAAAATGGAAACAGATGAAGTCCTGATAAAGGGAACTTTATTACTAAAAGTTATGATGCATAATGTATGGAGTTTAATGTGCATGAAAAATGGATGTTTAAAAAGTAAAAACAGATGTTTAAAAAGTAAGTAGGAATGTATGCGTAAATGTGCAGCCAGACAAGAACTACCACATCACAGACATACATATTAGAAATGTGACGCATGTTAAAACGTAATGATGATGACAATGATGAGGGTATTAAGTTGGCTTTCCCCTTCTCACACACAGCTGCTGTTGTTTGTCTTTTTAAAAGTGTCGTATTGTGAGCGGGTGGTATAGAAAAACTACTACTGCTGCTGCTCCAGTGGCACACATTCACGTGAGTGATCGTTTTGTCAAAGCTCACATGGTGCAGACACGGTGTGACACCATGAGCAGGTTTAACAGCTTCATGCAGTAGTTTCAAAATGTGTGAAAATGCGGCTGCTTTACACGCAGCTCATTGCGCATGCCCCTGATTCAGTGTTTTGACAGAACTCCTTGGGCAAAGTAAAGAGAGAGAGAGAGAGCAAGGGATGCAATATTGCTTATTACTCAAACCCCCGGAAAGAAATAATAGTATGTAAGAAAGACAAAGGTACTTATTTGATTTGTTAAACTGTATGTATTAATGTTCCACTTCTACCTTAATGTTACAGTAAATACAGTATATGTAAGAAATTTTCCTCATGAGCGTGGAGGGGGAATAATTAAAATTGTTAACAACACCGAATTTCAGGTCCCGGTACATCCTGTGACAATGATTTAATTTGTATTCCAGTTGATACATATACACAATATACTGTATTTACCAATATATTTGAAAAATGGTCCTTATTCACTCAGAATTAATGCACTTTCGCAGTTTTACTCTGTAAATTGCTCTAAATTAGAAAAATAAACATGAACATTTTGTGTAGTGCTAAAAAGCATATTTTTCATTAGAGTAATTTAGATTCTGAGGGAAGCTCTAAATAATTTAGGAACGTTCTCTTCTCCTCGGTTTACAACTGCGCCTCAGATTAGTTTCTCTGTATTGAGGATGAAACCTGGTTCTTTCTGATGGATCACTGAGCCTCAAGCAGCAACAGAAAAATAACTAAATCAAAGTATCCTTGCTGCATATTTCTGCCAAAAACGTGCTAGCTATGTCTCCCATCATTGCACAAGCACAAGGACTGGGGTGCAGTCACAGCAAAACCCTTCAAAAAAGGAGCTAAACCCAGAACAGCATCTGTGATTTTTTCAAATGAAGACAACTGCAGGGTGGCTCAAGTTTAGCTCAAGTTTATTTTTGAGACCTCTAGCAAAAGGCAGCAAATCTACTCTGTTTGCACCCATATGAAAAGGATCATGAGAGATTATGAAAGATAAAACTACGCTGATTTCTATCTCACTGTTTTTAGGCTGATGTATCTGGACTGAACAATGTCATTTAAATAATGTGAATTAGAAATAAACAAGCACAATGTCATAATGCGCGAAAGCATAAAACGGATATAACACATCGCTCAAATATGACAAGATGCAAACAACATATCATAAATCTAGACAAATATAAATGACGAGAAATATGTTGCTTGTGTCATCGGCACAGCAGACCAATCCTTGGATTCGATAAAGCATAAAAAAGATGCTTTTAAGTACTGTTACAGTCGGCCATTCGTCATGCATCAAGATGTTGTGACAGGTGCTTTATAATATTTAGCTGAAGGACGGCTTTACAGAAAGGTGCTGATTAACTGCAGCACGTAAACAGTCTGTGCTTGGGTGTGCTTGGGTGTGCATGCGTGAGCGTGTCTGCATCCACGTACCTTAGGGACCTGATCAGTGCAATCATTTGCACACATGTCCACTGTGCTGTGCTGTTTGCTATCATAAAAAGAAAAGACCAGACAGAGCCAGCGAACAAACGCATAGTGATCTAAACACTCCACACCCCTCGCCCCGAGGACTCTTCTCCCTTATGTAGCCCGGGCGCAAGGTTTCGTCTCTAGTGCGGCAGCTGAGACATCTGCTATGAAACAGCAGCCAGATTTGGCAGGGCAACGCAACCAGCCAAAGCAAGAAACCCTACTGCACCTCCGGCTCCACGGCTGAATATATATCACATCCGCAGTGACATTCAGCTTTAATAATGAAGACGGGGCAACAAAACAAATGCCATCTTGTCTCGGGCAAAATAACTTTCTCTTTCCTTATAATTTATCCTACGGACAAAGTTAGCATCTTGCCTTGATGGTCCAAAGATTGTAATTGGCCATGTTTTTTTTCTAATCCCATTCTTTTCTTTTTTGACACAGGAGAAGAATAAATTAAGACAATCTAAATGAAATTTTAAATTAGGTTTGCTAAAGCCATGGAAGAGAGGCTGTGATGAGAGTTACAAACAGAGCGTGTACACTAAATGACAAATGACAACATTTACTAGCAGCATTTTGCAAGAAATATGTATCTATGTCTTGTACTGGATATTGTATGCAATGATAATGCTGTGGGTTGTTGGAGTCATTATTATTAGTGGTAAAGCTAGCAGATGTATCTACATTAATATAAACATTTATTTATTATGCAAAAAGACCTCATAATACCTCTGTTTTAACCATTCTTAAGCAGTGTATTGCATAACTAGACTTTTATGTTTGTTTTACAGTTGCTATGTTGGTATATTGCCAATTTGGTTGTTAGCATGTTGCCATGCTGCTGCTGCAGTGTTCTGGGTAGTAGGATTTTAGCGAATGGTTGCTAGCGAGTTCTGGATGACTTCCAAAGATTCTGGTCCTTACATATCGCTACTTTAGAATTATAAGGTTCTATCTGCATTTTGACCAGTTTTGAGATATTGAGGTTTAAAGTTTTTGCATTGCATTGTAAATACCAAACTGAGCTTTTTTGTTTTTCAAACTAAACACCCAAAATGATTTATTTAAAAATAAAACACCTTTAATAGTGTCAAAAAGTTATATTAGAGTAAGAATATTTCAATAACTAAAAATGTCAGATAGAACTTTATAATTCTAAGGTAGCGATATGACTTGGGTCTCAACCTCAATGCAAATCTACTGCGTGTTTCCCGTTTTATCATAAACCAGGCAATAATCATCAGTCAGATTGTTTAGAAAAGTAATAATGCACCTCTACTGCACAAACTGTACGATTTAAGGTATCATTGCTGTTCAAACACTGTGGCAAGTAATGGGAACAATATTTAACGCTTGCTTCAGAAGCACCACTAACAATAAGATGACGATATTATTGCAAATGTTATGCAATGACTGTCTTTTAATCAAGACACCTCACTCAAAGTCAAACTAACTCACAATGGTTTTGACCGTCACGCGCTGAGCATGCCCTACATCATTTACTTCCATGAAAACAGACGGTTCCCCAAGAGTATGACTGCCTTCCCTTGGGAAACACATTCTGTATCTTTTCCATAATTCTGCAGTGTGCCCTTCCTATCCAAATCCCCTCTCTGCAACACAATCCTCTCATTCTACTTTCTCTCCTTAGTTTCTTCTTTAAATTTGGTATTTTTTCCATATCTTTTTAATTGAACAATTCATCCACTCATCCATTCATTCAGCAAGCACACGTTCACATAACTGCTTAATAAAAAGCTCTTTAAAAATACAGACACACAAACACACACCTGCATGTTATGCGCAGTGACCCACAGCTGTTGGCAGTAACGCTAAAGATACAAGCAGTAAGGGGAGAAAGTAGCATGTTGCCCATCAACTCATATTATTTCCACATTTTGTCATTTTCACAAGATCAATGGGTATGTGACTAAGTGAGATGGAAATAAAAGAAAAAAAGAGGGAGAAAAGGTTTGAGAGACACCCACCATACCTACCTAAGCTAAAGTGACAGCCAGACCCTCCATCACAAAACCTTCCAAATGATGACAAAAGAGGACTTCCCTCAGCCATATTTAGTTTTTGTTCACCAGCCAAAACACATGATCTGTACTTGAAATAATGTGATCTGGATGGGCTTCAGATATCTTCACTYCCCATTCCTCAGTCAACTACTTTTAAAATTGTGCATTTCTACCAATAAACAACAATACTGTGCATCACACAAGCAAACATTTCTTAATGAGTATTTTTGTCTCATTGTCTAGTAAAAATGTAAACACCTTAAAACCAAAACACATTCACATTAGAAACAAAGTGCATAAGATATTAGAACTTGTTTTCAGAGAATGTATCTTGAATTACTTAAAATAAAAAGCAGAATTTTTCTTACCCCGCTGGCAATTCTATTTTTCTTATTTTAAGCAGGAATCTCACTGTGTGAGGTATTACAAATGTGTTAGATTTATGCTTAAATCTAAAAACTAATCTGTCAATAAGGTAAGAACAAAACAACTTGAAAACAAGTCCAAATATCTTTTTGCAGCATGTCTGCATGGTACACAAAAGGTAATGCATTAAAGAAATCATTCTGTTTATCCCTGTTTATCAAATTCTCAGCACTAGTTTTTTTTTTCAGTAATGTGACCTAGGTATTCTTGCAAAATGGCAAGTGATCTATAATCCCTAAAACTGCTTAAAAGAACTCAGCAATTAGTATGACTGAGAGATTCAAATGTTAATGGACTGAATTTCACCCCTTGCTACTGACAACAAATGAACCAGACACTAACAGCAATTTACATTAGTCTTGTTATCACTGTTCTGTAAACCAAAAACACACTCTAAAAAATGATTCATGGGGTTAGCAAGTAAAGCTTAAAATAAAGAACATTTTCAGCATAAAAAAATTTGTTACATGTACTTTATTTTTATTATTGAGTTGATCACTCATTTTAATCTTACTCATTTAAGTCTGTCAAAATGAAAATAAAAAATACTGCCAGAACGGGAGAAGGCGGAGAAACGGAAGAACGTGCATTTAAAATTCAGGTGAGTAACTATTTCTGCTTTGTTTTAATCTCAGCAGCTACCACCCATAGTGCAAGAAATCGTTGTCACACGACACTAAAACTAAAATTACAGCGTGTCCTAAGCTAATTCATCGATTCTAAAGGTAGAGTTTTAGCTAGCTATAATGTGTTCAAACTGAAATTTTAAGTTTTGTTTTACAGTGGCAGCTAAATAATGTTAATTGATACCGAACATGTTGAGCATCGTCCGAATTTAAAGTCTGCACTGGGTTCATTAGGACTTAATCAAACAGCTGCATGTGTTGTGGGCCGGTTGACACTCATAGCTAAATCTGTAACAAATGTAGGACACTAAATATTTAGTTTAAATCAATGCATGTTGATGACCTAGAGTTGTGAAACGTTAATTGTGCCACAGCTAAGGAAGATTATGTGTCCGTAAGCGCAGGCTTCAAAAGTCTCAAAAAGAGAGGCTGCAAAAATAAATAATGAGTGCATAAAGAACATGCTGCAAGAGGTATGTAACATTACAAATAGATGTAACATTACATAAATGTAACATTACAAATAGATGTAACATTACAAATAGAAAATTTACTTTTCTCTAGTAGTTATTTAGGTGGTGCTGTACTGGTTCATTGCCACTGGAGAGTGAATATAAGACATACATTTTACAGATGTTGTTCACAGCTGTTCTCTGCCCCCAAGTGACTAAATACTAAGGAAATAAATGAATTGTGGGATTCCTGTGTCCCACAATTCAAACATGGACACAGGACAGACACTTGTGTTCCTACACACTTTGTGTACTTTGTATTAGTCTGATTTTTAAATATGACTTAAAACACTGACATTGATTCTGACCTACTTAGGATGATGTGGATATTACGTATGAAGTAATGAAGATTATCGTTAATAGAGGTTCCACGAATTCTGACCCAGCCAGCACAAAGATTGTTAAAAATGCTTCTATTTTCCTGGAAGTCCTGGATAATTTATCCTTTTGTCCAAGTATTGGTTTTATAATAAACCAGATTCATCATAAAACTGGAACTGGTGTGTTATTTCTTTGATTGAAGTGAAATAAGTCACTTATACTCAAAAAAATTAAGGTAACAATTTGCATGGTCATTTCTGAGTAGATTGGAAGCAAAATTAATAAATTAGAATAGCTTAAATTATGTAATTTGACCACTTAATATCACCAAAACTTTGGAATTAAAATTGAGTTGTTTTAACTTAATTAAGCTTTTAGAGGTTGACTCAAAACATGTTGGTTGTACTAAACAAATGGGGTTAGTCTAACTATAAGTTTCATGATATTTACTTAATAATGACTGAGTTGAATTAACTTAAAAAGATGTATGCAAATTGTTACCTTAATTTTTAAATTTTAAGTTGAGCCAGTGTAACATTTTTTAGAGTGCACTCACTCTCTCTTTAACCCCCCCACAAACATAGAGGAAGTGCTAAATAAATCATATTTTAGATCTTGTCAAAAAAACACACTTTTATAAAACCCCAATAAATATCTGGAGAATCAGTATCTACAGCTCAATTTAAAGGCAGCACGCTTATCAGTCTCTGCCATTTTACATTGGGTAAGTTTACTAAACAATGACTATTTCATCTGCTTTGCTCTCTCGGGCCATAAATGTCCATACTTGTTTTATTTAGAGAATCTGTTGTGTGCATGGTTCAGGTTAAAAGGAATATACTTTCACATTCTACGAATGAACACATCCATTTGATGTATCGTTTGTTTGTACTTCCAGGCTTGCCTGTCTGCTGTGAGTGCCTGCGTCCATTTGTCTTAATAAACTTGCCGCTGCAAATTAAGACTTCCATCTGCTGGAGGTCATATCTGTATTTGTCATCCTCTCTTGAGACGCGGGCTACATTATCCCATCCTATTTCAGCTCAAGACATGTGTCACATGACAATGCTGCAAAATCAATTCCGTACAATGGCACAAATATCTCTCCTGCCGCACAGATTCCATCAAATGCAAAAAACAGGGGGAAAAAAGGTGTTCCTGTGGATGATGGAAAAAATGTTAGATACCTGCTAACATCTCTAGCTCATAAATTCCATCAAGCACCAAGGTTTTAAAAAAGTCAATAGTGTGCGCACTGACTGGCATGCACACGCGGCAAAATGGCACGTCAGCAAAATACGCAGATGTGTGCTGTCAAAATATAAATCACCAATCACGGCACAACATAAACACAAGTGCCAGGCCAGCAGAAAGAGAGAACAGGAAAATATTGAAGACAAGTTTTCAAGTGGCCGCACAGAGAGGCAAGACATACTTAGGCACAAACCACATAATTAAACTCTGTGTTATTTATGATATCAATGATTAATTGGTGGGCAGTGAGTTCAAGGTTCATTTTTTGCCCAAAGCCGCTGTGTTGTTCATAATAGTAAATTAGCAAAGTGTCCTGTTTGAATCTGTCACTTGGTGAAGAATTTTAATTAGATCGTAGACAGGCGAGATTTGGAAAAACGCTTGTTTTGCTGTCAAGTTTGTTTTACACCTTTTTCCAATTTGTATAAACAGATCTCAAATGTTATATAAGCACCTCATGTCCATTTAATAACCAATGCAAGTACAACACACTCCCCACTCAAAAACTAGAAGACTACAGCCCTCCATGTGATGCCAAAGACACGTCTATTCTCTCTAATGCTTGCAGCTTAACATAAGACAACATGGCTGTAGACAACATGGTTTGTCATAGAAGAAGAGAAAATGGAGAGAGGAAAAAATTTGAATAGAAGGCAGCCATGCAACTCAGATTGGTGTGAGGTTTGTTTTTTTAGCCAAAGCAGCAATAATTACCCAAGCAATGTCTAACAAAATTGTTCAGGCTCAGCTAAGCAATTAGGCCAGGCAGAGTGGCTAATGGACAGAGAATTACACAGACCTTTCCCCCATTAGCTTCCATTTACACCAGGAAATTCACTGCGAGTACCGGCCAGACATGACTTCCAAAGTAGATTAGATTCTCCTATTCTCTAACTCTCCCTCTTCTAAGCTCACATGTGTTTTTTTATTGTTAATTCACAGTTTTTCCAGTATGTGCGCTGATATAATTGGCTGAGGCTCTACCCGTGTCTTTGTATTGTGTCAAACAGAAAGAAAAATTATTGACCAAATAAAGGCTATATAATAACTTCTGACTCACAGATGTATAAAAAGGCACAAAATCAAAAATGTTAAATATATTTATGGTCTTTTTGAACTCTATATTTCTGTATTCAAATGGTTTAAATGTACACCTGTCTGAAATAAACAGTTACCAAACAACCTGTTTATAGCATATAGCATCTATGATATGAATAACTTGTATTTGAAAGTTAACATGGAAGTTAATTCTAAACTATTTTGGAGCGGCATACATATAAAAAAAAAAAGATCATTTTAACCTTCATTCAAACTTTACATGAATTCTCACTGTCTTCAGCCATTAGGAACTGTCAAATCAGATGTGACATCTTTGGGAGATGCATGGCAAATCCACAAGAATATTTAAATCATCCTTCAGACTTCAAGACCTGGCTTGTCGGGGTCTGCCTCGCTAGCTGACGACTTTGACAATTAATTTGTGCCTTACAGATTACACTCTCAACAAATCCAACACTTCCGTATGCATGCATCATTCCACAGTCTGCCCATGTGTGGAGAAATCTAAGATTAAATCAAGGATATTCTTTATTAATACAAATGTGTGTGGGTGTATCCCAGAGATAAAGAAAAAGAGAGGAGTTTGGGGGGTTGTGGTGGTTTTGTCCCATCTGGTTTGTTTCAGTGGTTGAGGACTCTCATCATTCTCTGGAAGTTAATCATTTTGCTCAACTCTCCAAGTTTAATTTGCTAAATGAATTCAGATATCTCTTCTCTGGGACGGCTGTATGAAGAGAGGAGTAGATTAGCCCTTGACCTGCTGAGGTACAAGCAATTAAAGAAGCGTCACGTCAGTCTGTTATGATGAAACACAAAGGCTCAAGACACCTAACCCAGTTAGAAGCCTTAACTCTTTAATAAAGAAAGTTTGATATACTTGTCAAGAATCTAATGGCTGCTGTTACATTGGGTTATTGGGAATTAGGCTATGTACACTGGGAACGAAACATACATACATACATACATACATACATACACATATACACACACACACACGCTCCCCATTTACTAGCCAGATACTGTTGCACTGAACGGTATATCAACCAACACAACATTATTACAAGCAGACAGGCAGACAGCATATGCACACAAAAAACCTGTTCGACTTTTATAGTATTTATAAAAAGTAAATCAATAATAAAGTAATACCTAATGTGATTACATTGTTAAAAAAAAACACCCCAGTCAATAAAACACATTTTAAATGTTTCCTCTAGTATTTGTGAGCCATTAGCATTAATGCAGTCAATACCTTCCTGCTAATCAGATATGCAACCCCCACAAGATTTTAATCTGAATTAAAACACATGTAATCAACAGCTCAATTATACAATTTAATCTCATCTCAACATTTAAAATTTTGGATTGATTGGAGTAAAGTGAGCACTGAGGCTCAGATGCAGCCCTGCTTTTTTCGCTATTTTATACAGCAAGGACATGGATAAGCATTGAGATAATTAGGGACAAAACATAGGAGAGAAATCAATCCAGTGTCTTCGTTTGATGTGCTATCAGACTCGGGCTGTCTGCTGTGATATGATCTGACATATAATCGATAGTGATTGTGCATCAGGGCCTTCCCCTGTTAGAGCAACTGCACTACTGACACATCAAAGTCTGCAGCTGAGGTTTGTCACAATGCTCAGGGGGGCCCTGGGGATGTAGAGACACGCTTGGATGCACAGAACTCGCAAACATATGCTCAGATTCTGGTATCATGACTCTGATCATCTGTGGCGTGCAGTCCGTAAACCAGTTACTGATTCTGTAGACTGCTTATAGGCAACACACCCCAGAAGAACAAAACACATTCTGAATCTGTCAATAAACTTGATGACATGTGTTTCGTGTGAAAAATGTCCCTGTAAGGCTAGAATTACTGTACATGAAACTGAAAACAAAAAGTAGAAAAGCTGACTGAGAAAAATAATTAACGTTGTGTCAAATCAACCATCAAGTAAAAGACTGCTAGCTCTGTCTTTAGTTGCTACATGGTCCACTGTTCACCATAAACCCCAAATGAGTACGTAAATGCAGCCTAGAGAAAATTGTCTGGCATGTAACCTTTGTGGGTTTAGAAAACTTTTACATTTTATAACAAGGAGGCAAGAACATTTTCTTTTAAAAAATGCCTGGACATCAGTTCTTAAAATTTGAAAACTCTAGTATGGTTTCACATATCTCCATCTTGCAAAGATGTAATGTAAGATGTAGCAATGCCATGGTTCCAACAAAATGTTTTATACTACAACTGTGATATGCTTGTCAACTGGAACACACACCTGAGCAGCTGTAAATTATTTACTATTGTGAGGAGAGGATGTGGGTGAAGTGGAAAGTGTAAAATTGACAAACAGGATAAGCTGAAGGTCAAATCAATGACCACCATTCCCATAATAGACCTCAGATAGAGTACAAGAATGCGGAACTGAGCAATTTGTTTTTTGATTCTGGCTGAATTGGATGTGCTGGCTTAACAGCAAATTGTTAACTTTTTAATTTTGTCCAGTTCAGCAATTCCTTCTAATGGTGTTACATTTGAAGCCTGTCTGTAAATAAATGGAATTAGATACGTTTGAAGAAACTGCATTTTTCCCTGTGGCAAAAAAATAAATATTTGGCCTTTTCCGCAGCTCAGTCCCTTGTGTTCCATGAACTGAATATTATATTTTCTAACAAGATTTCTAAGGTTTTAAAACTGTGCCACATTCATTTACTTGACAGCATGTATGAAAAATGGCCAAAATGGATTCACTGTAACCTCTAAAAACAACAAATTCCCACCATGTTCAAGCACCAGGACTATGTCAAACACACAAGATGGAGCACAAACTTCTAGTTAAGTAAAATTTGCTGCTCAGGCACATATCATGAATTGCACAGAGGGCAGTAACATAGACTTAAATTCATTAGATATAATCTTCCTATAATTGCATTATGCAGTTATGTTCAAGTAGCTCACATTAATCTTTTCCCATTTCATGCAAAACAGCTCTTCTCTCTAGATAAAACGCTCTGACTGACAAACTCTCTTTTTCTCTCTCTCTCTCTGTCTATAAAACACACTGTGCGTTGAACACATACACACAGACAGTTATTGGACATTCAGTTTACAAGTTCGATAATTACATCAACAATTTACAAATAAACCCATAACTGCGAATTAAGCATGTGGGTTCTTAACAAAACTTAAGTCTGCAGCCCTGAAAACAACAGTTAGCCTACTTAGAAATAACAGTTATTTGTAGTAAATGACATACCTACGTATTTCTAAACAAAGTCCACCGCATAATATAAACAGTTGTAGTTAATCAAATTTCTATTACTCACCCTCCAAACTCCTCCGTGGAAAAGCTGCCTGTTTCAAACAATGAAAGAATAACCTGGACGAATCCATAAAAAAATCATACATTTAGTAATAGTAAAATCAATCGGCCTGTGTCATCACATCAAACTTATTTGTAGACAGAAACTGCAAATGTTATCGGGGGCGCTTAAAGGCCCGCTAGCCGAATAATTTAATTGGGTTACATTTTTCTTAAATAAGATATCATATTTGTACGCTTTAAACTATTTTCTAAACTTCCGCTATTTCCAAGACGCCGTACTTGACATACAAATTAAACCGTCCAGCAATCGCAAAAAACTGTGATTGGGCCATTGTGGCCAGTGTTGCGAAAAGTAATGTGTATCACATTATCAAATATGCCTAGTTCATTCCGCGAAATGAGCAAAAGTTCCGAATCCTTGGTATTCACAGCGGATTTTTTTAAAGACATACGTCGACTTTTGATCATACCTGACCCATTCTACTTGTTGATGTTTAATGCCCATTATTTGCTTGTTTGTTTATTGCCAGTTTACCAGGAGAGTGACAGTATGACAATAAATAAAGAGGGAATATATGCGGGTTCCTGTCTCATCCTCCTTCAGGAGCAGAAATTTAAAGGATCAGTGGATCAGATCATTAAAATAAAATCCCCTCATCTCTGGTTGAGTTCTTCTTCATTCCTGTTCACCCCATGCATGAAGGAAAGAGTTAATTGCTGGGGTTTTAGTCATTTCACTAGTGTAGCTCTACACTAATGTCTTTCCCTGATTCTGCCATCTGTATCCTGTCAGGGCAGCAAATTACACCCATGAAATGCTAAAACATATAATATCAAAATGTTTACAAAAGTTAATAAGTATTTGCTCACTGTGTGCTACCAAATCTGTTTTAATTTCGACTGATTGTGATGGTTGTGTTTGCGTTCAAAATGCACATCTATGTCTCTAACAGTTATTTTTTTTCTGTGTTTATTTGTATGCTTAGGCGATATTAATTTCTACTAAATTGTAAGGTAAAAAAAAAGATTCTTTAGCATTGTTTATGACTTACAGTTTTGCTTAAAATGTTTCTGCACAGTCTCACCAAATCTAAAACATACGCAACCCCTAAATAAAGTAAAGGAGTACTGGGGACATACACATCCAGTCGCTCCTGGTTAGCGTTACCTCACAAACCTGCTTCCCCAATTACCCTTTCTAATGCCACCGACGTCTCTATAGTCAGCCCATTTGTTCACTTCACACAGCCAGTCCTGATGGGAGATTAGGGTTAAATAATAACCCAGAGAGGAGGCCATCTCTATTCCATTCCAAAAGGTCCACATCCATTTTCCTTGTTGCTGGGCTGGGGTGAGCCCTGGGGGCTGTGTGTTATGTTTATACTGATGTAGCTGTCCCTTGCTTCATTCTTAAAGCCCTTTCTCTCTGGCATTTCCAGTAAGAGGGGCCATCTGTGGACAAGAAGGGTATAAGCAAAGAATAAATGATACGTTTAACGTTTTTGGTTTGTGTTTATTAGGAAAAAGTAGGATGGTGAAACAGAGGTCACTGTAATGAGTCTATATATCTGTATAGATGGATATCGAGAGAGAGATCCTGCTCGGCACTTTACGTTCAGACATTTTGCTGCTCAAGTGAGGTTTTATGTTTGTAGGCATCTGCGCTCCCAGATGTATGTGCCCAAAACGTATAATGCATTACAGCTTTTGTACAATCTCCTTTCAGAAACAACACAGCAATTATCTCAGTGAAAAACAAAGGAAGTTCCCATCACTGCTGTAATGATGCAACGCCCCAAGCCTGTTTTCGGGACAGTTCGGATTAGCGTAGGGTGACTGGAGACGTTTCCACTTCATCGCTACCTGTTGAGGTGCATGTTAATGTGTCAGCTAACCCTCTCAATCTCTCACTCTGCTTCAAATCCACTGCTAGCAAACTTGCATCTGTCTTGCTTTATATTTCGCCCAAGGTATTTAGCATCTTGCCTTATACTTGCATCATCAGTTCTCTCTGTTGCTCTCTCTCCCTCTAACTCTCCCTCTCTCATCTTTCACACCAGCATTCAGATCGTATTCATCAACCTCAGTGAGTGCCTCTCCACGCAGATAACAATGGGCATGTTGGGAGTTGCCTACGACATGAGACTATTGTTCTCTTCATACAAGGTGACCTCCATCAGACCAAAAACACATTCAAGTGTGCTGCAAAAATGCACACAATGGAGCTGTCTGCAGTTAAAAAATAACATTTCAAACTCTTTGTGTTATGCAGCCAATGGGAATGATTTCGTTTCGGCTCATTTTGTGTTACTGTTTTGAAACGCGCTTTATGTGAAGTGCATAGTTATCGCATTGCTTTCAAAAACAAGCTTTCAGAGCACTGATTTCTGTTCTAATTATGATATTAGGCATAAGGTTATACTTGATTAACTGCCGTTCAATATTGCTTACGTCCAGTAAGGTGTAATATTGAACAGCCTCACCCCTT
The DNA here is from genome assembly GCA_036877625.1 of Ambastaia sidthimunki. NCBI lineage: Eukaryota > Metazoa > Chordata > Actinopteri > Cypriniformes > Botiidae > Ambastaia > Ambastaia sidthimunki. Next base: position 3,248 of record JAZGTK010001175.1, on the reverse strand, counting down.
CACTTCTCAGTGAACTTGCTCAATCTATCAGCAATGAGCCTGTAAACAAAACAACTTTAATCTGGAATTCAAACGTAAGCTAGTTCACTGCATTCACGACCGCAAATGATTTCCATTTTGGAATGTGATGGAGCTACACACAGTCCTGCAGAAGCTTGTACGGTATTCTGAATGTGCGAGATTACACTGTCCCCCCGCCTAATGAAGATGCAGTGTGTTGTGCTGTGTTTCTTTCCCCCATGAGCCTTTGTGGCAAATAGCTAAATGGCATCTGATTAAAGACCCTGCATCAAAGGCTACCTGCCAATAAAAATTCACTTTGACCCTAAATGATCTAAATGAGTGGAGTCTTCTTAGATTTACTGCATGTACACAAAGAAATGATTCAAATCTATTCAGGCTGATGGAGACTTGGCAGGTCAAGACGATCTGAATTTGCTGTTATTAGTAGTGGTGTTGGCTACTGTAAAAAATGCAGGTGGAATTTTGATGTTGAAGACCAATGAGTAATTGCATAACATAAAAACAACTTCTATTGGGGCAGTTGTGGGGCAGTTGTGGTCTACTGGTTAAGGAGTCGGGCTTGTAATCAGTAGGTTGCTGGTTCGATTTCAGCAGGTAGCAACTAAAGTACCCTTGAGCAAGGCACCCAACCCCCGATTGCTCCCCAGGCGCTGTGGGGATAGCTGCCCACTGCTCTGCGGTGTGTGTTCACGACTTGCAGTGTGTTCACTCCTCATGAAGGATGGGTTAAAGGCAGAGGTCACATTTCGGTTATGGGTAACTATAACTGACAAATACATGTCACTTTCACTTATTGAAAGAAAACGAATATGTGATGTGTTTAATCTAAACTTGCATTGCCTAAAGGGCAGATATACTTTTTTCTTTCATGGTGAAGTAAAGTTTTGTTAGACAATAGCCATAAGCTACACAGAGTTTGTTGTTGTGGTTATAAAGAATTGAAAAAGTGCATGTGTTGTGTTTGTCTGTGAGTGAAACTAACTCATCTCTTTGATATAAAAGGATCAAAGGCGCTCACCGACTGTTCTCTTGAAATAATTGATGTGAAGAAAATCGATTAATTTGTTTACCCTTAGCCTTCACAAACACGCTTCTTATGCTGTTGCTTGCAAGCTAGGAATCTTTTGCTAATAGACAGACACGGAATAAGATATTGTGCTCAGTCACCATTAAAAGCTGTGTGAGAGATTGTAATACTATCTATATATTATCTTTTTTAGGGGCATATAGCAACCCCAGCTTTTATATAGATTTGTTTTGCCCATGATCAAGCAGGAGCCTCTGCCAACCAGATTTAGCAGACTTGCAATCAGTATGTTGTAATCCTAATATGGCCAGAACCCACTTACCTGCCTTACAGCTAATCAGCTAGCAATACTGTGGACGTTTTGTCACCTAATTAATATTCATGAGCATGACTGATAAGATTTATAATGCACCCCCACCCATTTTTAAATCATTCTTACGGTACGTCCTGATCGCTATAAATTAATCCTCTTTGATGAAGTAATGCATGCAGAAAGTTCAAAAAAGTTCAGCATGCAGAATAAAAAAAAGCTGAAGGATCAAACTTTAGTTGTACGAAAAAGCAGATGAGATATAATAGGAACAACATGATGCAAAGAAAGCTCTTCTAGATGCTAGGTTGTGTTACTGGCTGCTATCTACATATTAAAGTGCCTCTTGAGGACAATAAAGACTGAGTAGACACTGAGCAACACTATATAATTTCTATGATTATTCACAAACATAGTCACAGTGATAGTCACAAACATACATATGCATTTAAAAAACCCTTGATATTTAAAAAAATATTGAAAAAGAGTAAGAAACAAGTTCAAAGCATCTACCCTTTACCATTTACCAAGATTTACATAACATCTAACTCATGCATAAACAAATATTCACTCATTTACACACGCACACACACACAAACACTTTTGTGCTTCAGTGGGGGCTTTCTGTTGATTTATTTTTACAGAGATCTCCTAAACCTATCTACAAGTCTTACAGAAAACTTTTACGATATTAATTAAAACATTGTTAATAATATAATAATAATGTGGTCCCCACATACAGTAGGTGACCTACCCACCTTCCCACACACCCGCCCACACATACTTCCATCTTTTCCTCTTACTTGAGCTTGTTGTGGAAGTGGCATTGTGTGCAGTGTAGCCTGAAGGCTGTGTTATTGAGCATGAATAATGCTTAACCTGTGCTCATAATGATCCAAATAAATGTCAGCAGCCGCTAACCTTCGCTGGTAAATGACTGAGCCCTGTCTGATCAATTAGATCAATGTTCCTGGCCAACCCAAGAGGTATTTGTTGTGGCGTTCAGATAAACAGTGACATTTTGTTTCAGCAAAGGCTTCACAGATAATTATCTCTCATTTGATGCTTCCCCTTGTGATGGTAAGAAAATCTGGGGGTTGAAATGCTCTTTATTTGGTGGCAAATTTACAGGAGCATTTGTTTATTGTTTACTTTCTCCTTAGTTAAGCAGGGTTGTTTCTGGTTTGTTTTAGTACATCTTCCCCCAGCCACCATATGGCTGTCCAAGAACACCAAATCTGACAGCCGGGCATCCATTTTCCACAGCCCCTGTTGGACACTGGCTGTGTGTGTGTTTCTCTGCTCTGTTCCAAACATAGTGAGCTACCTGTACCTCACTGCCTACTACCTACGTAGAATCTTAACTATCATGTAAACTCAAAAATGAATAATTTGGAACACACTGCATATGTAGCAACTCTGCTTGCCAAACAATAGGAGTTTAATTAGATATTACCATGTTGCTAAGCTAAAGGGTTCATGCTCTAATAAGCATTATAATGCATAGTATATATTGGATAAAATTAAATGTTTTTGTTTGGGATAAGGATTTTGGTGCTTTTCAATCACTTCCATTGTAAGCAGGAAAGGACAGATGAGTGAGATGTTTGCTTAAACCCTGGGGCTATGTGTGGGTAACTTCTGCACTACTTTAACAAACACTATAACCCGCTATAGGATTCCAGAGTTCTCAGACTGTTTCAAACTTACATCAGCAGCTGACATATCTGTGGGCCTTGAGAAGGTCCGCGAACCAAACAATAGATGTTGTTTAAGGTCAGTGAGAGGTATATTGACAAATTACAAGCTTGTTTTGTTATAAGAAGTGGTCATGTAAGAGAATAAAACCTTATTTGTGTGTGGGTCAGGTTTCACCTACAGTGTGGA
>JAZGTK010001174.1:0-43881 GCA_036877625.1 Ambastaia sidthimunki | reverse complement strand
ATAATAATAAATTAGTGCTATTAATTTTGCAATTATTATTGCTGTTGTTATTTGTTTTGTGTTATCATAATGCATTATAAAATGAACTAAATTACTATAAAATGAAACGCTCATAATAAAATTCAGTGCATTCATAAATCTCTGCTGGATGCCAAACATCCTCAACACCTTTTGGCACAATATGTCTCTGTGGCGACTAAAATTGCCATACCTTGATTGGGTTGTCCTGGCACCGAGGTTCCGGGGTACCAGCCCGGCCGGGTCCCCCACGTGCCGGTCTGACCGTTCAGCATCCTCAGCTTTTCATACATGCCATCTGCGCCCATCTGTTGCTTTTCGCTAGCCAGGTTGCGCAGGACTCTGTTTATCGATGACACCTGAAAGACGAACCCAAAGATGCGGCACATTAATTAAAGAGCGCATCCCGGATGTGGCATGTTGGCTTTTGGAAAGATTGGCCCCATTTCTGCCCAGGCCTACATGCCAGAACATTACATTACATTGCATTGCATTGTCCTTTAAGGTTTAGAGGAGATTGCAGCCGTGCGCTGGGAAGACCGATTTTAGAGTAAATACTTTAAATACTCGTTCACGTTTAATGTCATACGTGCAGGTATTTATAGACATCAAAATATAAGGCATTATCAACTAAGACGAATATCAGTTATTGTTGGTATTGAGTTAATGGTAGCATTACTCGGTGAACTTACACTGGGTATATTATCGTTCGTGCAGACCCCCTCTGATAGCAGTCTGTCTCGGATTTCCCACGCGAAGATTGACGGACACTCCCTCTTGTAGTGGGCAATTTTGCTGACCACCTCAGGAGTCGCTACTCGCGGTTTACTTCCTCCGATCGCCCTGGGTCTGATGGAGCCTGTTTCATAGTATCTCCCCAAGATTTTACTCACACACCCGTTAGACACCTAGACAGAAAACAAAAGAAACAATTCACATACATTATTTAAAACAAGTGTTAAATGTTAAGTGTATGCTTCAAGCAGTAATAAGCTTACGTTCTCATTGTCCAGCACTTGGACTTTTGCATCAGCATGGGTCTATAACACAAGAAATACCTTTAACACAAAAATTATGTCCTGGGTGGTACGAGAGATATGCACTTTTTAAAATGCACTAAACCGGTTTTGACTCTTGATTTTTTTTTTCAGTGCATTTCGGTCGCCAATTGTAAAAATCGCCAATTGGAAAAATGTGGGAAGCGCCTCGGGAATGTTGTCATTGACCGTCGAGCCATCCGACCACTGTTACGCATTCCAAGCTAAAATTTCAAATGAATCCCATTGGCTTTCTGGTAGAAATAATGCAATGGTTCCTTTTAACAAACAATAGGCACAAATGTGAAAAGCCATTAGACTTGTTAAGGTGGGAATTATAAACGTTCATTCTCCTCACCTGCAGAATCCGGGATATGTCGCACGGCCGCGCGCCGCTGTGAGCGAGTTCAACTATTTTCTGTCTTGTAGAGTCGGGCAGCGGTCTGCCGTTGACGAACACACCGCCTAGCTGGTTCACTCCACTGTGACCTTAAAAAGAGAAAAGATTTCGTTGTAATTTGCCAGCATTTAGCAAACCAGCCTCAATTTAAACAGATCAGTTCTTTTGCATACAAGCTTTCAGGTCGCAGTTGTCTAAAAACGAGTCGAGCGTTACGAGAGCATTGTCAACAAAACGCAACGTTCAGCAAAGAACCGGGTAAATCGCTTTTAAATCGGCATAATTATTACAGTTGTACAGCTGTCATATGTGTGCAACTGTTCTCCAGATGTGCTCATAAAATCATAATCTCCTAATAGACAATTGTAATATAATTACACATGTTTAAGCGTCAGCGCTCTGGTATGATCTGGAGCAAAACATCTCCAAGCCACTGAGCCGAGATTTGCGCATCTTTGCAAAGCCTTAAACGGATCAGATGGCGTAATGCTATTTGTGGTATTACATTAAAACGTCTTAGCCATGCATATTATCTAAGTATAAAAACATTTGGAAAAAGCACAAACATTACCTATGTACCGAATTGCCTTGTGCTATTCTAACAACCTGTGCCAAGGTAAAAGCCCCAAAAAGTAGACCGAAAGCACCGAAGCTGAAGTTCAAACCGATAAGCAGCCTTCCTATTGTGGGTTTGCTATACTTTCAGCTCCCTTCCCTCCGAAGCCTCCCGTTCAATTGAGTCCAGGAGCACACGATCCTTTGCAATAAATAAGCTCCAAATATAGAAGAGGGGGAAAATATGATGAGCCTGCCTGACATTTGTCTTTAAAATAAAGCTAGCTGCACGTCAAGTTTGAGCTTAATTTCTGGAAATAGGCGGAAGTCGCCCTGGATCATGCATGGAAGGCTAATTGAAAAGATCAGTTGGAGCACTTGTGGCAGGCATGTCACTTCATGACATCGCTCAGCTTTTGAAAATCGCATCGTCACGACAAATAGTAGCATGATAAAACGACCCTTTCTGTCTGCATTTGGATATCACTCAGACTAAATTGGACTCTACTCATTTCTCCTTTAAGGGAAGCTTAATTTTAAGGTAGCCAGAGGCTGCGCGCGTGTACGTTCGCGGGGGCGAGCCTCGCCCTTAATATATTAAAAGTGACATTTCTTTTTTTCCCAAGTGACAAACCTTCATTGCCTATATTTACGCACCGGGAGCAAGTCTGCGGGCTAGTGTTTTGCTCTGTAGGTTTATACATAATAAATCTGCAGAGCGAAATAAAAAATAGAATTATGCGGAATAAAGTGTTTTATAAATAATGTCCAATGAAGTTAACGTGCGTTTGCTGTGGGACACTATTTATGCTACCTGAGATGTAATTAATCAATTATACTCGAGTTTTTAATTGTACGTGTATATTGTAAAATCGTAGCATAATAAAAGTAAATTATTATTTTAATTATCAGAAAAAAGTCAGGGAAAAACTCACTGACAGTATGTTTTTTTTAAGTGTTATTTCGAAATATGTCGTTTTTTTCTGTGCACATAAAATACGAATTGAAGATTTATTGGCTTTGAAATCACATGCAGTCTGGCTTTAAAGTGCAGCCACTTGATTTGTGCTCGCCAACGCGCAGATTAGGATATAAAATCAAACTTTCGCTTGAAAGGTTAAGTCTTAATCGTTCTATAATTCCCCGCGGTGAATGGCTCAGTCTCGCCCAGTGGCAATCATTGCGCGCCCGGTACTCTGTTTCTAATCAATTAATAAGAAGACATATGGTGTCAATTTGGACGCTTCACTCTATATACACCCAAGAGTTATTAGCACAAAGCCTGGATTGCCGCCTGTGACCTTTAAACAAACCAAAGGCCCGAATGATATCTTCTCTGTAATGCGCGCGAGACATTACGCGACAACATTTGGCTAACCCTGTACCGTCATTTGAGACAGGTGAGGGAATGTCAGTAAATTAACAGTGATTATCCTTAAGAAAAAAACAAAAAACAAACAAACACACAAAGTCTATAGAAAAAAACATTTGTCGCCACCACATATACGTCAACTGCTAAAGGTACAAAATATATATTATGCATAATATTGGAGTTTATTCCAATGTTTGGGATAAATGTTTTAATCAGCGTGATAATATGAAATGTTTATTGGTCGTTCAGTTGTTTTATATACTCTACTTCAGTTGACTTTATTTTTTTCTTATAGACGTAGTTTTAAAATTATAAACTATACAACAGTATGCCAGGCGTTAGTATGAGAGCAAAACAAAGAACTGGCACTTACAATAATCATAGTGATAAAAAAAGTGACAAGATGACATTCAACACACCTTCGTTACAGATGTCATACACCTCTTGTCCAGCATTAAAAGAGAAAATATATCTCATTTATTGTAATCATAACTTACTTAGTATTTTCCACAAAGGAATTAAACAAATTACTGAGTATGTGTTTGGGTAGTTGGCCTCCACATATCTTAAAGACAGACAATATTACAACCAGCGAGTGCGATTTATTCATGCTCCGCAACACACATATTGCGTCAAAACTCGGTCTATTATTTCTCTCTCGCTGTGTTTCATAAACATGATGGAGGTTTCATCGGAATCATGCAATGTCAGTTTCTACTCTGCTAATGGACTAGGTGGATTGGCCGCCAATGCTAACATTAATTCAGCAATTATTTAAAAGCAAGTCAAGCAGAAACGTCCTCTCTAACACCCCCTAACACACACAGACACACACACACACAATTATGCAAAGAGCATATGGGTTAGACACTGTAAGTAGGTTGTGTGTGAGTTCGGCCTTCTGTGTGACTTTTGTAAATGAGGGAATTTCTTACTAGGAATGTAATTTGTTGTCGTTCTCTCAAACGTAGCCTTAGTCATTTAAATAATGGCCTGTAATCCTTCATTATCTGTCAAAAATCTGTCAGAAAGTTAACGTCAAGCCAAGCTACGAGTTTACTGTCTTACTGTGCGGTGTTTAGCTACTTTGAGAGAGCTGTTTGAATGACAGGCAAACATTTAGCCAGCATGCTCACGCCCCAACACCCGTGATGTACACTGTAAACTGCCTTCACTAATACACCAAAACAAATGTTTTTCTGGTTATAGCATCCTTCTCATTTCAAAAACGCATTGAAAAAAAACTCCACTTACTGTTTTGCATCATGGATGCTACGCCAGACTCCCACGTGGCCCGGTTATAGTATTCTATTAGTCACAAAGAAAAAGCATGGTTAGTTTTCACTTTATCATTTTTTTGGTCACTGCATAGTTTATGTTTGCAGACTTGTGAGCAAGAAAGTTACAGACATTGTGGCTGAAAGTTTCAGCACTATTTTTGCATTCATGCTGCAAAAAGTGAGGACAAGTACTTTCCCCACAAATACACTTATGTCCAGGATTTAAACTTGCCTGGAAACAGAGTTGACTGTCCGCTTATAACAATTTATAGACTCTCATCTGCTTCGCTCTATTAAAATTTTCCTAGGACAAAGCAGAACAATTTATTAGTACACCTTTTTCTATCCGTAATTATTTCCTACGTTTAAGTCTACGCAGTGTTTAGCTACGATTGTATTATTTGTGTTTTGTTTTTTTTTTAAAGTGAATTCGTTCGTAGAGAGCGATATAATAATTTGCGGTCCGCGTTAATTGATACCTCGTCCACTTACTTCAAGTTTATTATTGTTAAGCAAGTTTTCAATTATTCGTAATTCGATAATTATTAAGCGAATTATCCTGCCAAATCATGTTTTAATAAATTACTTATAATTAATACAAAATAATAAGGGCCCGAGCGAAATTTTGAAGGACTTATTCACCTGCTTCTCCGTTACCTTCGTGAATAGAAAACTTCAAATGTTGTGGGCCAGGCCTACTTTTTCTCTTTAGATACTCTCTTCTGGTGACACACGCTGTCTGCCTCGCCTGGCTGCGCAGGAAAAGTAAAGCCAGGAGGGGGTGAGGGGTCCCCGACAAAGCCCCGCTGAATTTTAACAATAGCTTTCTTTTTCCCTCTACACCAAAACCCAGAGAGTAAAACCCGGGCTCCCTAACTAGCTACACCGCTTCCAACTAAACGTACCAACAACTCTCGGAAAATACAAAGAGCTGAAGGGAACGGCCCCCCTCCTCCTCCCACACCCGGTTCAGCACACCCCCTCACCCGCAGAAGCCAGTGCGGCTCTCACTATGACCCGGTGCCCGTTACCTCAATGCCTTTTTGTTTGTCTCGTTGCGCGAAATAGAAAAGTAATTTCTTGTTATAAGTATCTGGAGGTAATTGTGTTACTGGTATGTGTCGTTAAGGGTTGTAAAAAATGTACAACAGCGCAGTGGGGCGCTCAATTGGCAAAAGACAATTGCAATAAAGAATCCATTCAATACATGTACCGAAAAGGAGGCCACTGGAGAAATACTCCCCGCTTTGATTTTTTCCCCTTTTCTTCTGAAGTAGATGGATTGTGTGCGCGGTTTACAGTGCACAGCAACAAATAAATATATACACCAATCGCCTGGCAGCGTGCACGTGTTTCACAACCTGCAGACCGAGTTTATTCTAACAAGCGATAACGCACATTTAAATATATCTACACTGTTGTTTTTATTGTAGTTTTTAATATTTTTAGCATTATATTTATTGTACGTGTTTGAATAACTAGATCACACATTTTCCCCAAATTTCTCCGGTAGTTAAAGTGAAAAGTCATAATTTAAATAAAAATATTTTAAATGTAGTTTTAAACTTACACATGTAATTTTTGCGTTGGCTGTTTGACGTTTTTGATCGCGCTCAATTTTTAGTCAACGGTCTGTTTTATGGTTCTGTCTGTGACTGACAGCAGTTAATCTGTATTTTGTGTTTTCTAATGTGCATGAAGTCTATTAATTACTCAAGCCTTTGATAATATTTTCAAACCATATTCATAAAAAATAGCATCCTTGAAATATAAGTGAGGTGGTAAAAATTTAATTAAATTAACGCTAATGTATAATACGGTTTTGTAAAGCCATGTACACAATGTAACACTAAAAATGACACCGTTTAAAATCAATTACACTAAATTTTTATTACATGCATGTTAAATATAGTGTCAGCCGTGTCGTTCCTTATAAAACAACATTTAAGTCCAATAAATCATAATACAATGCTATCGATAATACTTTTGTATTGTGTTTTATTATTTTAGCTATACAAACTACACGATACAATAAAGTAACTTCACTATTAGTTTTAAAGTTTTAGACATTAATTCTGTTATTTAATTCTGATTTTGAATGGTCGGTGGACAGCAGCAGTCGATGGCTTTTCCTGGCTGAAAAACACCAAGTTCACGGTGCGATTTGGTTGTTGCGCCCGGCTGAATGTGTCTGTGTGATTCAACATGACACTCCAGCTCATCGGGTCATTGCGTTCCCATTTTCAGGAATGATCGCGGGTTTGGCCTACTGTGACTTTTTGCTTTCCACTGTCATAAATAAGAACTTTACTTGGCACAAAACTCCACATAGCTTCAGTATAAATAGGGAAAGACCGTCAGTGAAAATTGACGGTTTAGTGACACCGTACGAGGATGCAGATTTAGTCTGTCTGCGTTTTGGTAGCGTGCTTTTTTACTTAAAGTTTAGTTCATTTTCCAATCATCTTACGATGATGTATTTTTGTAATAATAATAATAGTTTGTTGTTTGTCTTTAAAGTTGGCGTCAACAGAAATACTTATTTTATTAATAATCAAGTAAGAACCGCATTCTGTGTAAGTTGGTCGAATAAGAAGAAAACTTACCTTTTTGGGGCATAGTTCCTACAGCCTTTGAGTCCTCGTTGAAATGGACGACTGGTTTAGCAATAAAGAGCAGAAACTCAAGTTGTAGAAATCGTCCTCAGACAGTTTGTCTTTTATAGTTTCCAACTGGTCTCGTGTGGAAAATTTAAATTCCCTGCGAAGGAAACAGAGATTGACAATAAAATGGGATGTCAGGACTGCGCGAGACTGAAAAATGTGCGCCGGTGGGAGTGAGCGAGAGAGAGAGAGCGAGGGAGCGCGCGCGAGAGAGGGCGCGCACCTATGCTGATTGGTGATAGCGCTCGTGTATTAATGTATGTGTTCCTGGTTTGTGCCTCGCCTCCTCTCCTCTTCAGTGGCCCATTAGCTGAGCCTGACCTCTGTCATCATCTCCCAGCAAAACACTTCCTCCTGCCCCGGTGACAGAGCGGGAAACAGGGCCGAGTAAAAGCTAGATTTCCAGCCCCACTTAAACACTTCTCATAAGCCAGGTTCTGTCCCTCTACGTTTTAATATTAAAATGTTTTTGGGGGCCTTAGAAGCAACTAGAAGTTCAGATGTTCCGCAGAGGTAACGCTTTTAGTAACCTGGAGCTAGAATAGGCAGCGAGGACCAAATATAAACGAATGCACAAATGTCAAACAGATAAAGAATAAAAAATAACAGTTTAAGGTAAAGAGAATGTTGTTTGTTATCAAAGTGAACATTTTTCTACGATATTAGTTTAAATATACAGCGTAAAATGTGGCAACGTGCAATTGTTACCTTAAAAGAGAATTTCTGCCTGGTCTAAATCCATAACATTTGGATTGTTGGTGTAATACATTTAAGTTAGTTCAGTGATATTAAGTATTTTAACTTGAATAAAATCAGTTTACTTAGATGACAGGACACTTTTCCCCAGTGGAAGTAACCAAAGACTTATTGATTGTTGTTTTCTGTATTACTCGAGTATTTATTAACTGCATTAATATTGTTTAAATGTATAATAATACCGAGTAGTTTGTAATTCTTTGTGTCTGCACAAACGAGCGCAAACTTTCTCCACGTGTCATTGTTGATTTTGCGTCTGAGAACGTCATCGGCGTTAACGGCGCGCGCTCGACGCTCAGCCGAGACCCCGCTATTTACATTAATAGCGTGATTTGTTTTCGTTTTTCAGAGGGAGAAAAAGAAACTCCGTGTCGTGGGTTGCCAAGGGGGAAATGAAAATATCATTACGTCCATGGCCGGACACTTAAACTACATTTGTTGATTGCTTGGACATTAGCACACACCTCGGTACACTCCAAAGCAACCCCTCCGTGCCAGTGTCCGAGGTTACATGCGCAGCACTCCCAACTCGCCACTCTCAGCTTGGGGTGTTACACCCGTTCACTGGAGTGGAATAGATTCCGGGTTGGGATACAAGAAATGGAGAGGGGAGGGGGGGACGTATAGCATGGTGGGACAGCTTTAAAGAGAGACAAAATGTGTTGGGACGCGCGGAGCATAAAATGAAGCTGTGGTTGCATACACTTGACTTCGTTTTGACATGTGAAAAGTGCTAAAAGTCGGAGCTCATCAATAAACTATCGCGAAAGTGAATACGGGCGCTGACAACCATTGCATTCCCCACTACAGCACAATGAGGAAACAAACGACACTGCCAAAGAGTCTGCATCGCAATGAAAGGCCGCTTGAATAGAAGTGGGATAATGAGCTGGCGCGACCGTCATGCACTGTCATCTCGGGTCCCGCGGCGCGACCCCGCCACGCCGTTTGATATTTGCGAATAATTTCCCTCTCGCCTCATTGCTGGTTCCTCCGACAGTAAAGTCTTGCAACTTAGTGCAACGCGTTGTGTTTTTGCAGTGCTGCACTGGCGCCTTTGTATTGTTTATAGCAAACTGTACACAGCATAAAATATAAGAAACGTTTTAATTTAAAAACAACAAAAATGTGCTTTCTTAATCAATAAATTAAATTAAGGAAATTAAATGCAAAAGGTCAAACTGTAACTAAAAACACGCACGATATTGTCTATATGGAGTTTATGAAGACTCCTGTTTTTATAATAATTCACATACATTTAGTCTCTGGTTAAATCGTTCAGGGTTTAAAGAGCGATCAACATCAAATGTTTGTGTACTTTGAGACTTTTCACACGGGTCCACTCTTGTAGTTTTCCCGTCAATTAGCACAGTTCGGATTAGCAGTCAGCGGTGTTTGGTCATGAAAAAGACCCTAATCTTGTCGCTATTTCCCTCGGGCAAAACAGACTTACGGTGCCTCGCCTCTCTCTAAAAAGTTTTCAACTGGGGAACAAAAATAATAATAAGGGGAGGAGACAGGACTGAATACATCTGACGTCAGAGGGAGCGAGAGAGACGGGGAGAGAGAGTAACTGGAGATAGACTGCCTGCTATTATGGCAATGTGGGAAAAGTTTTATCGTTATGGCCAGTGCAAGGCCGACATGCAGTCACCATGTTCTGGGGGAGGGGGGTTACCAAAGTTTTTTAGTGTGGTTGCCCACAGCAACATGGACCACCGTATTGACAAAGGGTCTTTCCATGTTACTCTAGGCGCCATGATCCAAAAGAAGCAAGTTACACATTATTCCATTTCATTAGGCTATAATAGGCAGAAGGTGTCGTGGGCTGATAATTTTAATTGTTATTTCTTTCCTTTCTTTTGCAGATAATTGGGTGGGGAGAGCTGGAGAATTGTTTAGTAGGCTCAAATCGTTTCTTTAATTTTAGATAGTGAGTGTGTTTTGATGATACGCCGTGTAAAGTGTAGCATTTGAATTATTCCTGATGTGTTTCAGTTGTGACAGCGTTTATGGGCCGTGTAATCTGCATTCAGGGCAAAGTTTATGCATTGCAGGTCAAATATAAAACTTAATCTTAAAATTAATTTATGACGACTAACTTCTATTCAGTGGGCTACTGAAAATGCCATTTTACAAATAGACCTACTTCTCCTACAAATATTTATACAAATTAAACAGAAAATTGCTTTATGAGTGATTAATATATTTGTAAAAATTATATAAAATCTTTAATTTAGCAAAGCTATTGTTTGAGATTGATAGTTTTAGGATAATAATTTACTTTCTTTTTGCATTATTATTTGTAGTTTTTTATTACTTTATTTATTACGCAATTTATTATTAAAGGTAGAAGGTATTGGCGAAGCATGTTGCTCAAAAACAATTTCTATTTTTGGTGGTATTTTATAATAATTGTATAAATTGTTTTACACACAACTTCGCATTCAGATTTGTAATTAGTAAACACGAGGTTAATTGGCTCGTGAAAGTAGCAATAATGAAGGTCTCGCTCAACTGATTGAAAGTGATTAAATTGTGTTTACTCTCATCTGACATATAACATATTTCTCATAATCATTCCTCATGAGGGTCATTTAGAAATGTCATTTCAGCTGAGTGCCGTCGCAACAACAGCCAATGAAATGAGATAAAGCATCTTTACTGGGGTGCAAAAACACGACTTTTGCATTGAGGAAAAACAGGATATATGAATTTTACAGCATGTGTTAGAATAAAATTGATGTTGCGCCAAATTAACAGAGTCCAACTGTCACAATGATGCCAGTGTAACAGCCCGATGCCATTACAGTTTTGAATGCACGTTATCAGTACTAGTAACCAAGTAGTCTCAGTTGTAAACTAACTTACCTTAATAATCTTTACAGGCAGTTCCGCTGGTGAATCACACGTGAGTGATTCGATGTGAGAGGCACGTTTCTAAATGAGTTGGGAGACAAGAGTAATAGGTGTCTAGAGAGAACGCCTCCGGTTCCGTCTCACAAAACTAGTCCCAAAGTAAATAACATCCAGTCCAACAAGCCGAAAAGGGACCCACAGCAAAAAGTTGAGAGACTGTAAACCCCTCTTTGTGGTGTTGATGGACTAGCCTATTTAACAGATGAAAGCTGGTCCTTTTCCTACGCTTAACGCAAAACTCGCACGTTAACCTTGTTGTCCTGTTGGGTACAAAATACCTCGTACTTTAAATGTGGTTGGGAATAAAAAAGACGTCCCGGTCTCACCGTCAACTTTCTCTTAATATTAACCTCAACTTGGCAGTGATTGGCTAGAGTGACGTCCCACGTCACAGCCGACGCCATTTATCATCCCCTAACCGGGAAGTCGAGTGAGAGCTTGTCTGCTCTGTGATTTAAGAGCACATAAACTATAAATTTAATGTTCCTTTGCGATTTTATAGTTTTAGTCCATTACACAGTAAAATCTGCCATTTTTTAAATTAGCGGGTATTATTTTGTACGAGTTCTTTAAAAGTGGGCAAAGGGGGATGTTCAAACAAAGATCTTTTGGTTTTGTGATGGCTTGCAGATTATTTATTCAGGGTTATTAAAATGAAATGCAATGATGTGAACACGATACTATCAAGCCTTCATATTTTTGATATTGTCGACTTTGTGCTTTAAATGCTAGGCCGTTTGTTACCATCATTAAAAGTAGCTTTACAACAAACACAAGTAGAAATTCACCAAACTATCATATTGGTTGTAGATTTTTTTTTCTCCTGAGTTATTTTCAAGCTAGCACGTTATTTTTACAAACACAAAATACTTTAGTTTATTTTATCTTATACATTTCATATATGCATTAACACAACTTATTCCAGCATTGTTGCGCATTTTTATTTAAAGGATCAATGCGGTCGACACCGTTATATCATTAGTGATCAAATGTTTTGTTAAAACAAATACAGACAATTCGTATATGCCAAGATCTCAAAGCAAGAAATGCGACTGCTACGATTTAGACTCGGTCGAACCACCCGGCAGAGTTCTTGAGATCTCCGCTGGTAACCGCACGGCCTGGCCCCGCTTATCAGTCTGTCAATAAAGCGAGATGGGGATGCTAAAGCCGAGCCAGGTGCTGTCTCTCCCTCTCTCCGCTGGCCTGCACTCCAGAGCGCGATCAGGCGTAAACTTAAATCTGTCCAGCCAGCTTTCCCCTCCGCCGACCCTCTGCTTCAAGCATGTGTGAGTTTGGGGGAGAGAGAGAGAGAGAGGAAGGAAGCCCCCATCTTATATTTTTCGCAGCTTTATATTTTCAAAGTATTTTGCAGTAAAAGTATTCCAAAACTGCATTAATAAAAATAATGCGTTATTATTGGTATTATTGTTTAAAAATACACATTTTTAAACATAAATGAGAATAACTTACAAAATCACGGAACAGTTTCTCTCTGCTGTATGCCTAAATATAACTTGTATGAATGTTTATGATCAGACTTATTGCCCTTTTTGCTTTAAGGAAACATATTTGTGCTGTTGCTGGCTATGAAAGCCATTTTTTTGCATGCGAGTTGTCGAGTTCTGTATTCAAAAGGTACTTCGATTTTGCGAAAATTGTGACGGCCTGTTTAATTCATCATGAGCACGAAATCATTGGTCTGGATAATGTAACCATAGCAAAAGCAAGACTTCTCTAACTTGTGAAAACACATGACAAAATATTTATCACACCGTTCTTGATCGTCAAGGTGGATTTTTGGTGATTATAAAGTAATTATTTTACAAGCCTATCTCTGTGTACGTAGCTTTATTTTCTCAGTTCCTTGGGCGATTTGCTCTTCGTCCTGTGGTACATTTGTTCAACTCTTCCACATTGAGTTTGTAGTTTAAGGTAGCCTGTTTAAAGAAGCGTCAAGAGTGTATAAATGTATTTGTATTAATGTATAAAACCTGCGTTTGGCTGTTTTATCTTTTATTAAACAACGTTTCAGAGGCACTGAAGATGCGCTCTGTGTGTAAGAGGCTCAGTGTCTGTGCAAAATCACAAAACTGCGCAGCCAAATCGAAGACTGACACCTTTCAACGGGTCCATGTTTAGATCAAACAAAAAAATATATGAATGAATCAGCACAGCATTTTCTTAAATAAATGACAGGACAATAGTAAACACAACGGTTTTTTGAAATACACGCATTTTAAATTGACATTAATGCATTAATATAATAATAGTTGTTTTTCTCTTGCATAAAAAATTCTGTGAAAAGACTTTTTACTGACGCAATCATGCGTTACTAGCCTTATATGATCAGAGTAGCTGAGAGTTCATTTAGCCAACAGGTTATTGCATGCAATAAAGATTACACAAGACAATCACCAAAGGGTTTTAAGATTGTTTAAAAATCTGTTTTGCTGTTTTGTCCATCTGTGTGTTCAATAATAACACTTGACTTGGATATATCACCGATACTTTGTGCTGTGCATAGTTTAAAATGAAGTGTCAGGGTTAGTTTTCTGTGTTTTTTGTTCACTATTAAGTTTTTGAGGTATTTTTTAATTGTCTACTTACACTGTTACATGAACACGACTTTTGGGTCCATTTATTCAGAACACAGTCCATCAACCGCCAACTTGCACATCAAGATTATCATAAGACTTTATGAGACAACCATCACAGAACCCCTGCAGACATCAATATAAAACATCGCAAAATCCAGACTAATGACGACATTATGATTACAAACTATTCAGTCCAAAATTCCACTCCATATATGGACCCACCCAATGTTCTGTTCATGTGATCGGTTGGGTTAGACATATGCCACGTGCCTCAGAAAAACAGTTTTTCTCGTAAGATCTTCCTCTTGATTATCAGAAGAGATGTCATAACTGTTTATGGCTCTGCACTGTTGATTTTAAACCGTTTTGTGCATATTTCCTAAGTTTTAAGCTAAATGTTCTTGATTGAACCGGCCCAAAACATCTGATTCACTCTGATTTTGAGACACACGTTTTTTAATTCACTGTTTGCTGAACTTGTGTAGTTTGGCCACAGCAACACACAACTAAACTAGTGACTAAACACTGGTCAACATCTAAAAACAATTGAACAAACAGATCAATTTGTCATGGAAAAAAGAGATCGAACTCTTGGACTGAGTGTAGAGGAATCGTTTTCTCGTTTATCAGTTGTTGTAAATTTTTGTTATACACTCTTAAAAATAACAGTTCCTTAAAGGTTCCTTGTTGGTCTGCATGGCTCTATAAAGAACTTTATATGTCCACAGGAACTTTTGTTTGTTGCACGAAAGGTTCTTTGTAAAGTAAAGAGACAATAGTTCTACAGACAATAAAAAACTAGGATAGAAATGGTTCTTTTAAGAACCTTGACTAAGAGGTTCTCTGGGGAACAAGAAATGGTTCTTATATGGCATCACTGCAGACAACGTTTAAGAACCTTTATTTTTAAGAGTGTTTGATTGTTGACTGACACACTGACTGCAGTAAAACCCAGTAAAGGGCTTCATCCATGAACTTGGAAGCCACCCAAGTTTCCAAGCCAGAAATATGCTCAGTGTCATAAATACATTTAATCAGATTTTCTTAGTCCATTAATTGCAGGGACATTTATGTCCTTATGGATATGGATTATTATCCATATGGATTTTTTCATAGTTATGCAAAGGTTGAAATTGAAATCATGACACAATACCTTCCATACTTGTTGCTTGACTGCCCAGACTGCCCAGACTTTGTGTTTTGAAAGTTGTTATTTGCTAGTTCTACAATGTTCATGTGTTAGTTTTTATTCTAGGTCACTGAGGTATGAGCACGTCCACTGTCCTGCTAAAGTATATCAAGTCTTTTCTGCTGAGAGCTGATTGCAACAGTGGCTACATATGAACTCATTCCCCTAAATTAAGACCACGCAGAGACAGAGTTGGCAATGTAAAGGAAGACATCAAGCGGTGAATTAGGTTTCCCCTTAGTCTTCTCTCCCTGGTGACTTTGTCCATTTACATTATAATTTCAAATGCCACATCGCTGGGTGTTTCGCCATTGTAGGGGCGTTCGCGTGCTCCAGGTCCTCCGAGACCAGAACCCTTGGCAATTTCTGATAATTAGCAACCCCCATCTTGCCAATATCTGAAATGATTCAATTTCATCCCAATCCTAATCCATGCTAATTTGGCTGCGCAACTCCAGGTGTCCTTTCCCAAAATATGCATTGGAATAAAACTGCGCGCTTTGTCGATTTGCGCAATGATAAAAATTAGCACCAATGTATAAATACAATTTTGGCCAATTTTCTTGCTGAGGAATCGAGCTTTACCACCTTTTTCATTAAACAAAGAGGCCATTTGTAGATCAGAATTAAATATACATGACTGTCTCTCTTTTTCTCTGACCTTCAACTTTCCAGTGCCTGCAAATTTGCAAGTTAATCGTCTTGGAAGACATGAAGTATAAAGACCGCAAAGAAAAGTAAAGGCAATTGTAATCGGATGTGAATCTGTCTGAAGTCGTATTGGAGACGGAATTATGAGTGTTAGAAGTGCAGAAAGATTTATTGATGAGTGTATTTTGAGATCATTTAAGTGCATTATTGCTCACTTGTACATATATTTGTTTAAAAAAAAAGCATTATATTTACATGCTGTGCATGTGTTTGTGCTGTTATATTTTCACACTGTCTTAATATGAGGGAACAAAATAGAATTTAAAACCATATTTACACGTATGTCAATTTAGCTATATTGTCTGTCTGAAAATCTCCTTTAACACGAAGAAATGCCCAAACGTTATGTTTTATGAAATCGCAAAGCAATTTCGTCAAGGAAACCTGCATAACAGGAGGGAGGAGATTATGAATAAAACTAAGGTCATTAAATCTGGCCGCATAGCTCCCAGCGAAGCAAAGTGACAAACTCAACACAAATCTGGGTGATACATTTAAATAGATGCAGCAGCCGAGCCGCTGTGTTTGAATAACGGGGATACTAACACTAAATCAGGCAATAACAACGACAAACCGCCTGGAAAATAGATTCATGGAGTAATGAGATTTTTTCAGTTTTATCTAGCTGACAAATTTTGTCCTAAAGTAAATATTTTGAAGATAATTGAACTGATTAGTGCTCGCCTGAATTTTTCAATAAGTAAAAAGCGTCGTGAAACAAAACGCACTTTCTGCGACGCGCTATTAAAATTGCGATTAATTCCGTTATAATCGCGTTACGTTATGAATAATGTCACAAGCTATTCATGCAAATTCGCGGTGCATTTGTATCTATTTCATTTAGATTCAAGTCATAAGAGATTTCTAACATTCAGTGTCGGTAAATACTCGACATATTTAAAACTATGCAAATATGAATTTCCACAATTTTTATTGACTCAACCCGCATGTAAATAAAATCAGGGAGATGATTAATGCTTTCCTAAACGAATTTTTAATAATACACGCTTTCTGGTACTTTAAATGGTATCATAACAGAAGAAAAAAGTAAAAAAAACGGAGAATCTCACGTTAGAAAAAGAGCCCACAAGCAAATCTGCATTTAGGTGCGTTTCTGAGACGATGTCGGTGATGATATACGTCTATCCAATGATTTCCTCAAAGCTCGTACTGTTGACAGAAAACCATCTGTTTACCTTCCTGCCTCTGACAGAACCTTAAATATGTTTTTAATTAAAGACGAGGTTAAAGCTGCGGACCTCATGATGGGCAATAATTACAAATTACACCACAAATCCGACAGATGTGACAAGGGGCCTTCTGCAGGGACAAAATAAAGCTGAATTCATCTGGTGTCTTGAGAACCAGGGCCACGTCTTTGATTATCCGTACAAGATTTGTTCCCCTCTCCGTCATTATTGTTTTCATATTTCTTTGACGTCCATTGATTTGGAGGCAGCTGTATAACTTTGTCACAAGAGAGAGAAGCAGTCACAACGCATTAGTCTGACGGCATAACTCGACCCTATAGAGCTCATGTTGAGAGACCATGTGATGGCGTGTCTTGGCTTCTACCTAAACGGATAAAAGGTCTAATTAGTTCATTTTTAGTCAGATTCAGGACCTGATATCTGATCATTTAAATGCAAACGTATGGAAACTTAATCATCACTCATTAATACGTGCAAATATGATGATTAGGCCTCATGGGTGATTTCTTCATAGACAGGAGAGAAACGCTATAGATGGTTTTAAATGGACTGGTTTATGTTTTGCCGTGTAGTGACCCACTAAACGCGAGACGTGCTGATATTGAATCAATGGCGATGAATGCATCTGTTTTTTGTTTTCAATTTCATCTGAAGTACATCGTAAAAGAATGTAAGGATATTACACTCTTGCTCATTTGACTTAATAGCTTCCTTGGTGTTGTTTGGTTAAAATTAATTTTCGATATTATTCTGGAGAGCTGAATATGACGAAAAGTTGTATATGATAATAAAAAAAAATCACAATATCTTTAGGTCTGCCACAGTAGCATATATAAATCCGTACTTAGTACAAGAAGCATAGATAAGAAGTTTACTTTAGCCTGCTTATATTTGACTGATCATGTCGTGTGAGCTCAACTTTTTCTTGTGAAAGGCCTTATATTAGTTAATGTGGATTTTTTAACTTTCCCCATAATGTTATTGCAATGTTTGTTGCTTTTGCCTTTATTTGGAGTTGTGAGTAACCGCAGCCTCTCTTGTGGAAATTCATGTGTCGTTTGGCAGTATTGCGCACACACTGTGAGTTTATCGCCTTCAACAATGCTCGATCGCCCTCTAGCGGTTAATCTGCAACAGACCCGCAGGTGCAAAGAAGAAACCGCAGATAAGATTATAGGATTTCTTAATTAATTCAAAAGACATACATGCACAAATTAAATAACAATTAAATAACATAAAATGACAACTGAACACGAGTTTACGACCTAAACACAGTAGTCACTTGCATGCTTGCCACGTGCAATTCATTGAATGGCTTGTGTTTTAAATGTGTTTTAGATACAGTATGTTAAGTAAAAATCAAAGTTTTGTTTTCTATCGGTGTTTACCGAACTCATATGAATAATTTAAGTAGGTTGTTATTTAAAGTTGGCTAAATTTGTATCCTGGCTATATGAAATTGTTGGTCACGGTTATTTTGCCAAAATTGATTCAGTGTTACTGAACATCGTTGTCGCTCAACCAATCAGATTGTAGGATTAGATGTAGGGTTAATGTAAAATGTAGTTTTAGAACTGGGTTAGGGACATGTAGACCATGTTTATCAACCTCTTATTTCAGGTTGCTTTATGGGTCAGTTACTGTTATTGTTTGGTATGGGTAGTGTTTTGGTTTGTTTTTACAGAAATGTTGCTTTCAGAACCAACAAAAGATGCTGGTCCAGTAACTCACTGGTGGTGCTGAATGGACAGCGCTTGTTTTCAATCACTGCTGTATTGAAAAGCTACCAAACTGGTGTCCCGTGGTCTTTAAAACCAATTGACAACTTTATTTGGAAAATCCTTATATATGTTTTATTGCACGAACATTTAATCGTCATTAAAACTATTTTTCACGTGACTCTTAACTATAAGTTTCACAACCAACCCTTGCAAACTTAGTTTTGCAGGCTGTTTTTTGAAACAGTGTGTGTGTTTCGGGACCTTTAGGATGCTAATGTCTAGTCAATTACATTTCTTTCGACATCATTAAACACAAATCTGCTTGTCTTTTAACAAGTCAGTCCCGTGTGTTAATGAGGGTCGTGGAAGGTTAGAATTGCTTTTAATAGACGCGCTTTTCCCCGCAGCGTTACTGTTTTATACCAAAGGCTCCTTTGTAAACTTTACACGAGTACGAATCCTTTCATTAAAGTTTTGCAAAATATTACACCGTGAAGTTTATTAGGCCTGTTTTGTTCCATCTCATTCATTCATTGACTCGTTTTTCACTTCATATCTTCACGTTGAACGTTGAGGTGAACTTCTGGTCCAAGCTTGTTATGTAACTAGATTGTAGATCGTTTTCCGTCACGACACGAAAACGTGCATCGGTCCGAGCAAAAGAATGATAATGTCTCAGTCATGTTTCTGTGTTCAAGTCCCGGTAAATTACCGAGAGAGGAGCAATTGATTTCCGGATGCGTTTCATGATTCATTGCGTTGCATTAATTCCGTAGGATGACACGCATGAAATTCGTTGTTGTCTCAACGCTGATGAGGAACGGCGCTCAAATACAGACTCAATACTTTAAGCAGATACTAAGATCTACTTTTAAGAGTAATTGGTTAGAAACTAGTTATGCATTGGAAGAAAAATTGAACTATGAGTTTTTGAATTTCACATGTAACCTTGAAACAACCTTGAAACATCACAAATGCCATTTTGATGTATTTTTATTCAGTCCACAGCTTTTAATTGATGTTTTGTTTGCACTGATTCTAAAGAAACTTTGATGGTGTGTGAAGCTGGCGTAAGTCAGAGATCTCTTCTACTAAATGAGGTTCTCCACGCATGGCTAATGATGCTTAATGAAGTATTCCGAAAAGCCAAATTATCATTCCGAAACGTGGCAGCGAGAGGCAAACAATCTGAAGGGTTGTAACACTCAGCCAGTCAACAGTCCAAAGAACAAAAGTATCATGCTGAAAATTAAACTAATGATGAAAAAATGTGCATTAATTTTGCATTTGAGAGGACATGGAAAATGTCAGACATATTTAAAAGGTTAATCTTTAATTCAACCACTAATAAACACAGCGGGGAAGAGAAAGAGAAATTAATCAAGTGTTCTTTCGCTGGACATATTAAATAATCTTATAAATGAATAACTGTCCATCCTGTGGTGTTTCCCTCCTCTAAATTAAATCATTATCATTCGTATTGGTGGAGCAAGAAATCAAGAGTTATACAGTACAGAAAGACCCCGAGATTAAATGCTAGAATAATTCATGTTAAATAATGATATAAGGAAATGTTTGATATGAGATCATGAGGTCTGATTTGGTATATTATGTAAGAAACAAAGTGTATAATTTGTTATCGTCAGGGCTGTTGTTAGGGAGAGACCTCAATGATGTTATAAGTTGGGGGTCCCACTAAATGCTGTTAGTTGTATGAGAGCTGGGGCCCATCCTTCTGGGAATCCTTGTCTTTATATAGATTGTTTCAGCTAATGGCCATTGCTTGACATTTTGCCCTTAGATTTATTTTCACTTAACAAAGCTCATGTTTGTAGCATACTTTCATAGGTTAAAGTCATAGTTCACCCAAAAATGAACATTCTTCCATCATTTTCTCAACCTCATATCATTCCAAACATGTGTGACTTATATGTTTCTGAGGAACACAAAAGAAGATATTTAGAAGTGTTTTGGTAACCAGACAAAAGTGTCATCTATTGACTTCTATTATATGTACACAAAACCACAGGGACATTTCTCAAAATATCTTCTTTTGAGTTCCACAAACAAAAGTCACAGGTCTGGAATGACATGAGGTTGAGTAATTGATGGAAGTAATTCAATTTAGTAATTCAATGAGTAATTGAGTAATTCAATTTAGAGATAATTAAGAGATAATATTTTGTTCTGTCTGAAAAAAATGATGCCTTTTAGCTGTTAGAAGGTCCTTCTCAGTCTCGCTACTCCTTATTTTTACACCCACCCGGTTTCTTTTGATGTATGAGTGGGAAAAGTTTGCTCTAGGTTATGGGCTAAGGTCACACTTATGTTATTGAACTCAGTGCCTGGCACGTATGCAGGGAGCGAGCGAAGGATTTGGAACAAAAGTGGATTCACCTGCCAGGCAGCATATGCCTCCTCACTACCACTCCCTACAGGCCCACAGCTCACATCCAGTCAGATCTGAGCTGAAAAAACACTCGCTGCTCTTTCTACCACACTGTGTGGAACTAGATGAAGAAGTTGCATTGATCGTTGGCCTGCTAGTTCTCTGTGATTGAGGTTTTGGGGTCTCAGGTGAGATGGGCATGATGCTTTTAGGAATGTTTGTAGATATTCCATCTTAAGTCGGTTTATGGGGAATTTAAGTGTACTGTGATTTGTGTGTGTTCACATAAACATACTGGACAAAGACTGTGTGTTCTGGTATTACAGATGGGCGGACGCAGGTTGGCACGTGCACAGTCTGGCACAGCAAACGACATCTGCGGCTGTGCTGGTCAACTGTGTCACTGTGCCCTTAAGAAAGAATGTAGAAACATACATGAACAGATCAGCATGTACACATGCAAGCAGAAACCACTGTTCTTAGCATCAGTAAATAGATCAGTATCATACGGTGTATGAAAGATACTCTGTCCACTGCTCTCTGAGGTGTGACCTTATACACGACAGGGCTCCCACGCTGCCCCAGGCACCTATTAATAACACACAACAGCATTATTCATTGTAGATGTCTTACCTGTGTAATCGCTGAAGTATTGTGTTCAGTATGATGAAGATAACCGTCAGATAGAGTATCTCTCATCTGGACTGATGTTTATGGGGAGTCTAAACCTTTTTGGTTCAACTGTTTATCCACCGGTGCAGTTTTTGATATGTAGATTTCACATATTTACAGTATGCATATAGAAAGCACTTTCTATAAATTTGATAAACGTATAGAATGTATAGAAATGCATGCGCTCACCAATTCTATTAAAGAGGTAGTTCACCCAAAAACGAAATTTTTTCCATTATTTACTCACTCTCATGTCTTTCCAAACTTATATGACATTTTTCTGTGGAAAACAAATATATTTTATGGTTTTGTTTCCATGCAATGGAAGTCATGGTTAACAACGTATTTCAAAATATCTTCTTTAATGTTCCACAGAAGCAAAAAAGTCATAAAGGGATGGAATGACATGAAGGTGAGTAAATGATGAAATAATTTTTATTTTGGGGCGAACCATCCCTTTTAAAACAGAACAATTCTGTTATCATTACACTGAGAGAACCGCATTTGGAACTTTATGCACTACATGTTCTTCAGCCTTGAAATTTCATCAAACTGACCTTTTGCTAAAACACACTGAGGCTGGAGGTGTGTAAAGCCAGAGTGAGCTCATGCTGAAAGCTCATGATCTGTGGAGGCCTTCTGGTTGCAGCATTATCAGCATATGGCTTTTCTGATCCTATCACTCACGTTTACCTCAGACACCAACCGTGCATCTGTTCGCGCCAGGCTGCATATCCAGAACGCCGCTCAGCTCCGCAAAGCCAGATGTGCCGGAGATTTAGCTGCACACGCATCTTATGGTGGGTGGAGAGATCACGAACGGTGCTTGTGAGGGGAGCGGTTGTACAACCGAATGCGTCTATGAGGATTTTTACTCACAAATAGTCAGAACACGTTGTTTTTAGGGCTGTATTTGTGTTAAAGGTGCACTTATGTTATTGAATAAAATTGCTTGCTCCTAAAATCAAACATATATTTAAAAAATCATTTTTTAAAAGGAGTGTAACTCCAAAACGACTGTCACATTTGCCCAGCTAAATCTTAAGATATAATTATTGACTAAACCTTTAAAGATAAAAATGTCTGATTGGCCAGTGACCTCTCCTGCTTTTTCCACTTATTTTTATTTTATATAAACAGTCACACAAAGTTATATCCATTCGTTTCCATTAAACACACACCCCGTACGTGCGCTTGTTTTCTTAGCACTGTAACGCTCCATTGATCAGTGATCATGGGAGCCCAACAGCTGAGCGAGGACGTGATGGTTGTGGGATAGCGCATATGTTGCTCGCACCCTGTCTGCCAGCTGCAACCCTTTGTCTCACGGCAAGCCCGACAACTTTTTACAGGTTCCTCTGTCAGGTAATAACCGCCAGCCTCTGACTCTACCTACAACCGGCTGTGCAGTAAGATGGATTACCCTTTGAGGAGATGATTTCCTCGGTTGATCTTGTTGCCTTAAGCACGCTAACTCTAATGATTTCTGTGTTTCAAAGGCACCCGTGAGATTTGTTTCTGGTGGTCTCTGTTGCAGGGCTAGATTCATTACGGGTGGTAAACAGACAGGAGAACACGCACACCCACGTGGTTTCATCAGCAGAAGATTAGTTGATGTTTTTTGATGTTTCTGGAAGCAGGTGTTCCACGATTCACGAAAGCCTTCAAACGTAGCTGCGCTTTCCGTACCTGGTCTTGTGTCTGTGCTGTCTGAACTAATAATTTACAGTTTCACTTGTATTCTGTGCATGAAATATTGTCGTCTCATATTGTCAACGTGTTTGTTTTGAATTAACTTTTTTTTAATGAAGTCTTTGTTGGTGTTGTTTTGGTGTCATCGTAATGAAGTTACATCCTCAACAAGATCTGCAAAACTTTCATTTTGCTGTTAGTTTTTCTGCAGTTGTGTGTTTTCTTTGGCATACACAAATGTGGAGGCCAAGAGAACTTGCCCCGCCCCTTATTTTTTATTTAGTAATGTCTATGAGAAGCTACTTTAAATATTTCCCTGTTTTCCACCAATAATGTTCTTGTTGGTGGGTGTAATATTGTTGCTGATGGAGATGTTGTTATTTTGGGATTTCATTTTTTTATGCAGTTTCTGTGCTGCAGTATTTTAGATCATATTTCTAAATGTGTCTTTTAAACATTGTAAATCTGATAAGCTACAGCAATATCAGTAAATATTAGGCCAAACATAAATGATGCTATTTAGATGCTCCTGTTTCGTGGTGTGGAAATCACTCTAAACAGTCATATATACCAGTGTATTTAAGTAAAGCCCCTTGGTTTAATTGCCCCCTAAATGTAATTTATCCATCTTGACATGAATCACTAGAGGCAATTAAGAATTATACAAGTCAAGTAAAACCTCGTATTCTCATACATGACAACTACAATATGAACTGCATCTGTATTTTACAACACATGCCTAATCTATGTCTCTGACTGCAATTGCCCTTTCCAAACTGTAATTTAATTCATCAAACAGAAACATCAGATTTCTGACAGCCCACATTAGACCGATTTGTGCGAAACACTGTTTTATGTCACATAATGAGTCTCAGTTTCCAGAGGGTAGCAAAGTAGCCACTGAAATAAAACACTTCTAAAGAGACAATCGCACAGCCTGCTTCCAATAAATGACTTTATATGCAGCCCACACAGAGCCCGAGGAAATCTTTGAGACTAATCTTAACTAAAGCATGCATCCACAAACGGATAATCAATGTTTTGTTGGAGAGGTTAGTCAAATAAATGTGGAGGGCGGTGTAAATGAAGCCCCCGACACTCAAAACCGTTTCATCTATTTTTCATAACTCACTGAAATGGAATGAATTAGAAATGAAACGCTATCATATGTTTATAAATACTCCGGCGTTACGATTTTACTTCCCCATAAATCTGCAGCCCACTACGGTCAGGAGGCGATGAATAAAGCCCCCCGCTAAACAATTATATATATATGTATATATTCCCCCCTGCCCAGCGCGCGATTCATCCAGACGCGCGCACGCACGAACTGAAACGGAGACGCGCGCTTTCTCCAACATTATTCTCTTCATTGACGCCCCTCATTTGAAATCTATTTCAATTTAAAGACGCTTGACATGCCAACAGCGGAAATGTGACTAATCTCGGTTATGCATCAAAGTAAAAAACGATCCCCGTCCCTAATTTCCGGGTCTCCGTTCTTTCGGAGTTAAACGAGCGAGCGCGCGGTGGCTCGGGTTCAACGTGGTCACCGGCGAAACCGGGAGTAATTACCAGATCAGCTCTGCTAAAAACGCAGGCACGGGTGTTCGGTGACCTATCATCCACTAATCTGCATAGTGAAGTATAGCTTCATAACTGTAAATTGCTGACTTAATTAAAAGCGGAGACCTTTCTGTCATTTAATTACGGGGAGAAAAGGTTATTGCTTAAATGCAATTTTCCAAATGCGATTTCTTAACAGTTATTAACGGCGTCGCTATCATTTATTGTTCCAGATTTTTCAATTTGGAAATGGGCGCCGCTGACAGAAGTAATGAGTCGAGGGGGGTTGAAAACTCCATAGACATTTGTTGCCCACAAGTGGAGCCGGTAGGTGTATCGGGGTGGGGGGCTTGAAAATGTCACGGACGGGTTTGATTACGGCAGTTTTTACTGGAGCGATTAAACGAGAAGCGGAGTTTGGAAGAGAAGTTCATTAACATTATTTAGAGGCGAAGCATTGCTCAGAAACGTGTTGAGGAGATCTTGCAATTTGAGATAAATGTATATAAAGGTGCAATCCGTGATTGTTTTAGTCATTTAAAGGTTTACAAATGAACAACAGGCCAACCTTATAACACATGCCCTAAAGACATCTGAAAACTTACTTTGGATGATAAAAAAAAGAGGTTTTCTTTTTAAATGTAAAGGAGTTATTTGTTAATAAAAGCTACATAAAACTTTACATAAGACATAAAACCTTTCGCTGTGGCTGTGTGAGAAACTGTGATTTATGTTGAAGAGAGAGTTTATTTAGTGAGTTGGCTCATTTTGTATATAACAACCTTTCTCTTTGTGTCATTGGTCCATTTGCTGTGTAAGTTCTTCTCTGAAGAGTCTGTTCAGGTGAAATGACCCATCACCTACAACTCATGGTTCATGTTTGACCTCTGGCAGGCAAAACGTACTTGACCGGACCTAATTTATACCATCCAATAAACACGTCCGCTCAGCGTGTTCTTTTGACCTCCCCTGCAGTACCCCACACGTCCTGTTACGTGTTTTATGGGACCGTTTACATCGAGTTCAGTCCATTTAATCAACATATGACTTCTAAAATGTGTGTCAGAAGAAACTGATCAGCGTATTATTTGAAGATCTGCTTGGGGGCAGGTTAGGGCAACTCCAGTACCAATAACATTTAGATATATAAACTTTTATGAGCAATAAATTATGAATTATGAATCCAAGCATTGTAATGCTGCCATGGGTACAATAATTTCTCTCAAGGTTGTTATTAGGGACTTTAAAAGTGTGTTATTGTGTGTTGATGGGTAATCATCAGCTTTACCAGTCACAGAAGTCAACCAACTCACAAGTGTAACACAAAACTAGTATTTCTAACATTTGTTTGTGGGCTGTTTTTGTAACATGTTGTTTGTGTCATCCAGACACTTGTTTTATTACAAGCTTTGAGTTTCTGAGGGAGGTTGTGAGTATTATTTCAGAGAAACACAAAAACCTTTTGACTGTTTTTGGATTCAGATGTTTTGAGATAGACATTATGTCCATAATCTTTTACTTATGTGCATTTGGTAGATGCTTTTAAAAGCCTAAATGACTAACAGTGTATTCATGATATACAACTTATCAGTGTGTGTGTTCCCTCCAAAATTAATAGGCCAAAGGATAAACAATGTATAGTGTAGTAAATTTGGTAAATGTATTGTTTAAGGTAATAAAAACAGACAATGAAAGCATACAATTCATTGGACATAATACAATAGGTCCTGTTTCAGTTAATATAATAAATTAATACATTTTTTAATCATCAAATGTCCATTGTCAGATCAATGCATTGATGCATTTTTACAGCTATATGAGTCACAGTTTTTGTTGTTAATTGCTTTGGTGACTAATTTACTGTCAGCAAATAATTTTAGTTGTTTGCCTAAAGTCAGATCCAACACTTAAACGAAAAGTAAAACTTAGTTTTTGGAGGGAATGTACTGATATTGTGCGAGACGGAATCAATGATGTTGCGTCCAGTCGATTCTCAGCGTAAAAATGTCACGAAAACACCTCGCTCTGCTCGCTAAACACAAGTTTTCACTTAATTAAATCACTGATTTACAGTGTTCTCCTCAGTAGCGGAATCGGTCGCTCCTTCCGCCCCGCAGCCCCCCTCCTCACCCCCCCACGCAGCCCCCCTTCGCTCTCCCTCTGAAATATTCATGTTGAAAAGAACACATTTATCCAGGCTGCTAACATCGTGTCACTGCGGCTATTGTCTGATGTCAACCTCTTAATTATAGCTTCTGATAGCGATACAGTATTTCCTTCATTTCTGTTCATCGCTCAGCCTCCGCCGTCTTCCCGCTAAAGGTGATTAGCGACATTTTATGTCATATCGTTCGTCTGTTTGACAGCCAGCGCAAGTGAACTGGATTAGATAGGACGGCCAAATGAGATAGGCCCGAATCAAATTAAAACAGTGCAGATTATACAATCTTTTAATTACGCCGGTTGCGGTCGGACAAGGAATATTACCTCTGTGTCTTTCGATTCTTATAGGGAGAACCTGATGTAAATTGACCGTTTAAATACTTCGTCTATTCACAGAAGTAGCAGTTCCGCTTTGAGAAATCTGCTGCCACAAATTGAAACAGAGCATGTCAAATTAATGCCATGTTTTATAGCTCTAACTAAAACAAAAACTAAAATCTGTTTCCGGCGGAACAAAATGATACTTCTCACTGTAACTCTGAGGATTTCAAGATCCAACATGTGAAATTAATTTTTGCCTTTATTTTAAGACAAAAGAGCAGCGTTTTATTCATGCAGTGACAGACAGTGAAACCGTGACCTTGATGATAGCGTGTCAGTCATCCGTGAAGAACTCGGGTCCACCCAGAGGACACGGGACATACTGAAGATCATGTATCTGAGCCCATTTAGACACTGTTAGCAATGGCTCGGGCCAACACAGAGTTTTTTCAGAAGACGTGATGGACTTGTGAGACAGTTTCTCTCAGAGCAGTGAGCTTTAGTAGAATTAGTAAATATTTATGTCTTAGATAAACTTTTCTTGCACTAATTCTACAGTGTAGTAAAACACATTTAATTTTAATGCAAACATAGGCTTATTTTGGCACCAGTTATGGTGGTGTGGGGGTCAGGGGTCTTTCCTGCATGTTAGTGGAGTTATATTTGTGAACCCTAATATTTTAGACCTGGTCAGGGTTCGAGGTAGGTGCATGTCATGCTATGGACTAATGCATTATGGCTTCAGGCTCCATAAATATTGCAGAACCCCATTTAGCATCTTAATTATTCATTTGGTTGACAACATGTTACATGGGAAACCAAGATTCAAGCATTTGTACCATGATAAAAAAGCTTCCTTCCATTGAGCTGAAGTGTTCATCAGAGAAGGCTTAACTGTATGAAACACCGAACAGATTGAATCTTAAGCTCTCCTCGACTGTATTAAATATTGATGCTGACAGGTTTGTAACTTCTGATGTATGTTCAAGTATGAGAAATATGTCAAAATCCTGCCTCTCACTTCATCTGTGAATGACAACTGTGGGTGAATGTTTTACTTATGGGCAAAAATTAAGACTATTACTTTTATTGGACTATTTACGTATCATAAAAATGAAGTAATATGCAGTGGACCCAAAAAGGTATTTGGTCAGCTTGGCCACATTTTATATCATACGAATGGCTTTGTGCTATGTAAGTTTATTTTATTAAAATTAAGTGCAAATATGCTTATAAAATGATGAAACAGAACACTTTAAAACTTTCTGTTTGTAAAAAACATGGTCTTTATACATCTACTGAAAGTTAGTTTTGAAAAAGGTTTTGATGTCATTTGCTTACAAATGCCACGGGGGATGTACACAAGTGTCCAAATCCATTTTGGTTTCACTGTAAGCAAGCCACAAAAATTACAGTCACCATATAAATTTAAAATCAGGGAATTTATACATGTCATAAAAATTGCCCTATAGTTTATTAGTATCGCCAGCTGAAACACCTTCAGTAACTCTGTGGCTGCAGTAGACAGTAAATTACCAGCTCTTGATGGATTTAAAGAGTGCAGAGGTGAGTCAGATGCAAACAGTCTTATTTTAGTCATCTCCAGTCTGCAGCTCTTAGTCTGTTTTGAATCTCCAGTAGATGAAGGACAACGTGTCAAAGCTTCATCATCGCTCCGAGCTCCGTTCACCTCTTACTGTACGTCTCCCAGTTCTGAGTTATTTCTTCCCTGCCACCTAATTAGGATTATCTTTAATTTGCAGGATTACAATTAATAGCTTACTGCAGGTAAGTGATTAAGAGTTACCTGGTAATGACCCCAGGAGGCTAACTACAGAAGGAGGAGAAATGATGACAGCTCCTCAAGCCCAGAGCGTCAGGCCGCAATTTAAGATGGCTGATTTGGAACGCTCCCCATGAGCCGGCAACACAATGGAAGAGAACACTTTTCCGCTCTGTAATTAAAGTCCATTGAGTGAAATTACCTTCCGATAATTGCCGGGTAGTTGTCAGCGTTTGTTATAGCTTGCCGATGCTCCGTCTTGCTTGCCTAGAGGTTGGACCGGGTTGGGTCTGGTAGCCATCACCTCATGTTGGTTGCTTCCGTGAGGGGAGGGGCTGCACGTGTCAGAAACGTGCTGTTGTTGAGGGTGGCGTGTAACACCGCAGTGTTTTTGGTGGAATTAACAGCTGTAACAGACCAGAATTGTGGAACTCTGACTTCAGTGTAGAGCTGATGCTTGGTTTACGTTGGTATGGAGGTAAAGCGCTTATAGCACATGTGGACATGTATGTTTCAAACAATACTAAATGATATAGTGACACTTTACATTAGAGTACGGGTTTGCACCTGGGGGTCTATGGACGGTTAGGGGGTCCAGTAGGAAGTCTGTGGACAGAAATATAACATTTTCTTTGAAATACTAACTGTGTGGATTAATGATCTGTTTAGCATTTAGAATAGAATGAAGGTTCTGTTGGGGTACTAGTTGGTTTGTTTTGTATTAGGGTTGAAATGATTGTGGTTTTACCTACAGTTTACCCATATGACATGACTGCCACTAATCTAATCTACATGGCCAAAATGATGTTTTCATAAAGCTCTGTGCATCTATACAGCAAGAACTTCTATCCGTTGAATAATGTATAATCAAAGTGCTTTTCTGATGGGCTTGTGTTGGCCCAAAGAGAGCCGGCGTCTCAGACAGAGAAAGGTTAAAACTCAGACTTAATTAAACACAGCCAGACTGGCACTAAATTTGGTCACATGTACACAAGAGACGCCCTCAGATCACACAACTTATGTTCAGTCCATAATGGTGAATTATACAGTACAATACTAAACACTGTCATCTACTCAGGCTGCATTATGACAGATGTAAGTTTATTTGTTGTGCAACAGTCTCTTAACTGCTTTTGTAGCAACTATTAAACCTTTAAAACGGTTCATATTGTGATTAAGGTTATTATTTCACGTTTTTAATTTACTGTCGTCACAAAAGTTACAACTTTTAAATTCATAGTGTGATATTTATTTGGGTCACTTAAAATGCTTTACAATAGCTTGTTGAAGACTGCATAACACGGTTTTGTGTACGTTTATATTTAGATACAGTTCATTGACACTTTGGATAAACCGTGAGACGTATAATGGTGTCTGAGGCTCGTGTTATTTCTCTCTTTAATGCATTTGTGTTAGACGCAGCTCTGTTTATTGAGAATAAAGGACTCGGTTCCACATGTGCGCTGCGAGCGTAAGTACCGCGCCATCCCGAACGCGCACGTTTGTGCGCGCGTGCGCGCACGCGGTAATCGCAGGGGTCTTCCGCAGTTCACGGCGCGGTTATCTTTTACACAGACCTTCTCAGTTTAAGATGAATATCTAATAATTCAGGCGAGGCTAATTTAATGGCCGCGGACAGGTCTTACGCGAACGGCTGCGTAAATTACGCGCCTCCAATAAAAATTACAGAGTCGGTCTGAGCAGCGAGATAATGTAATAAATTATATTTTAATTTGAATATTAATATTTGAACGTGGCAGCTTCCATATCGGGCGCTTTCTGGTATAATCAGGATATGGGGGATAATTTTGTTGATGGGAGCTTAAAGCGACCATCGGAGAGCGAGTGATAGAGAAAGAGAGATAGACAGAGAGACGGAGGGGGTAATATCAGCCAGAAATGCGCTGGTACAGTCAAGGTCAATTGAGTAAATGAGAAAAAAAGCGAGAGAAAGTCCTTACAAAGCACTTTGTAATCTGTTTACACACGTTGATAACTGAGGTGTTGCAATTACGGATTCGCCATGCGGTCACATTAAAAGCGCATTCAGAGATCTGAATTCATGAAGAGGTAAAAACTGCTGTGTGCTGCGAAAGCAGGAGTGGAGACTAAAGCATTGGACAGAGGGATGGAGCTGGTCTTATTCGTCCATTAAAAAGTCCTCCACACTTTCAGTGGAACAACTTTCAACAAAGCAAAGCCAAACTACAAAATTAAAAACAAATCAAGTGGTTAAACAAATTGGATTGGAACAAACCCAAAACACAGTAAAAACTGGAAAGCATTGAATTTATTGATTTATAGATTTAATTTACTTGATGTTTATATTAGTTTTTTCCGGTCTGCAATGTCTAAAAGGAATTTATTTCACATTGTAAACCCTGATCTAAAAGAAGCCCAGAGTATATTTATTCCAGAATACTGTTTTATTCACAAACACATTTACACACATACAGTATGAAAGCCGTGTTAGATATCTCATATCTCCACTGCACAGACAAACTTGACATACGGCCCCATTTTAGATTGTGTTAGACATCCATAATATTAATACAAGCACAGAGGTTATTACGACACAGAGCTGATCGTATATTAACCTTAATCTTAATTGATTTGCATGTCTCCGCCCCTCACTGCATGACGGACAGCAGTGAGGCAAAATGGATCTCACCCCTCACGGCCCTGCAGAATAAAATATTAATGCGTTCACACCAGCGAATTATATTAATGCTTTTTTTAGATGCCATTTGCATATCGCATCATGAACCTCTTTTCACCTGAAATCCACATTCTACGCATGTTTTATGTATCACTGAAATTGCTTATGTAATATTTAAGAAAGTCTGAATGAGCAGAATGATGCTGTAAATGTTTGGTATCAAAGATTTAAAAAGAATTTAGTGCTGGCATGAAGTGTACGTTTCTTAAAACGAGCGAGTTGTGTCTGGCTGTTTTATTGTTGAGGGTGCAAGGCTGTTAAATCGAGCAATATTTGATATCTTTAAAATGTTGACCAATACATTTTTGTTTAAGTAACCGTCTACTTGGATGTTTGATAATATTTTGTAACACTTTGTTTGGGTGTAAATACATTTACAGAGTTATTTTTTAATTTTTGTGTGAATTTTTTGTGAAAGGAATATTCTGCTAAATACTTTTTTACCGTTTCATTTTCTGAAACTGTTGGCCTGTTGGCTCTGTTCATACAGGTTAGTGCTCAGTTTAATGCCAGTGTCGTGTTTGTGTAAGGCTTTTCTACAAGGACTTTTTTTGTAATCCTTTACTCTTGTTTAGTTCTGGAAATGGTTGAAAGTAACTTTATAGGGACACTAAACTTTAAACCTTGCTGCTAAACATTGTCTTGAAGTGTATTTGTAAGAAAGACATCTCTTGAATGTGACTCTTGCTTATGTCTCCTGCTTCTCAGATTGTTCTCCTGAGAGAAAGAAACTGATAATCTCACGTGTCTCAGAAGTTTCTGGGGAGCTCAGTAGTCTCACATTTTTCTTAGATTTGCTCACATACCAAAATCTGGAGTCAAAAGTGTAAAATTCAAATTATACAGTTCCAAAATATCTGAACTATGCTACTCACAAATGTTTCTGTATTTAAAATTGTCTGGTTTTTTTTACTATTTTTTCTCATTTTTCTCATTTCTTTTTATTTTTCTTAAGGAATCAAATGAAACATAACTGAAAACTCAATTAATTTTTTTGGGAATTTAAACTTTTAAACCTAAACAACATTTTCCGTTGTGTGCAGTTACACGTTCTACACACATATTGTCAGTCAGAAAGACCCGCAGTGTTGCATTTGTGTTTAATTTCCTCCTCATCATGAATAAAGGTCAGAACTGTGATGATACACAAGCTCTTCTCTGATTGGCCCTCCACTCGTTTAACTGGCACAAACTCACCAGCATGCGAACGAGCCTCTCGGCCGCTTTTTGTCTTACATTATGCATTTTCATCCCGCCATTAGTCGACCGAGCGTCTTTTCCTGTGATAGCTACACAATGAGAGCAATATATTTTAATTTAAACACCATAAACCCGTTGAGTGCTTAATTAACTTTTACCATCTTTAGGGGAAGAAAGCCAATTTAGAGACACTAGCGAGGGTTTGATTTGATATCAAATGGTTTTACATCACCCGTCCATTTGCCAGGCCTTTTCAGAAGCTGATTAACAGACTGAATTACCGTGTTGGTAAAATTCATACCCGTTTCCCTCGGGAAATCTCCTCTCTCATGCAGTCAGCACGATTAGCTCAGCTATTGTTTTTCTTTAACAATATTATTTAATGAGCTTTAAGCCGACAAAACGAGAAGAGCTCGTTTTAATTAGAATGCTCCGAATATGGGCATTGTGATGTCACAATGCCAGAACAATTGTTCATGTAAAAATGTGTTTGTTTACTGTATTTAAAAATAAGTAATTAAAATAAGCCAAAACTGGAATTTGGATTGTTATTTAACAGCAGTTAAAAATAAACCAAAAAATTGTTTGTTTTGTTCTAAGCTGTATTAATTACACAGGACATTAAGTGATTAGATATTAATGCCATTATAGGATGATTTCTGAGGGCACTTTGTGTGTATGGATCACATGATTTCCAAATGGAAATGGAAATGATCTTTAATTAAGAGAGAAAGCCAAACATTTTCATTAAGTCTGCATGACAATGAGCCCTGAGATCTGACTAGTCTCAAGAGACTATCTCTCTCTCTTTCTCTCTCTCTCTCTCTCTCTCTGTTCCAAGACAGGCTTTGTCGCACATGAGGCCACTGCCTGAAGGCTTCAGTACCCCCCCTCCCCTCTGTTTGCTTCCCATCGGCGAGGATGGAGAAAGCAGCCAGGGGACATGAGTCTGGGGGAGGGGGGCCCCTTGAGCTCAGGCCCCTCGCTCAAACTCTTATCTACACGATGTTAACAGATGTAATCCTATTACAGTCTCTCTCTCTTTCTTTCTCTCACTGATCCAGGCTGATATTCTCTCAGCAAGGCCTAGAAGGGGAAGCAGATGCCCAGCTTTACCTACATGTGCCCTTTGAATAATACAACACTATCAGAGCAAGTCACTGTTACAAGCCTATATATAAATCTTATTACATCAGCAAAAAGTGCTTTCAGAAGATCTGTGTCTACAGGCTTTTAAAAAAATGACAGGAACAATAAATAGCACATAAAATAATAGAAGTCTTTGGAAAGTCTGGATTTGAATGTGTGTCTGGGTGTGGGTGGGTGGTTTTACTTAACCACATATTAAGGACGTTTGCACCCAAAAGTGAGTCAAACCTTCATTTGAGGGTGTCCTCATTTGTAAAGACTAGTAAAGGGTTTTTCTTTAAATGAAAAATAAAATAATATATACAATTAAATGAATAAAATGCAGAGTGTTTTTTGTTAGGGTTATAGTGTGTGTGTGTGTGTGTGTGTGTGTGTGTGTGTGTGTGGTGTTCTAAAACATGTTTTGTTAAGGGAAAAAGATTCATCTGAGATTTATACTTTATAAACTCCTATCTAGGGATAGAGGAGGTGGGCATGGAGGAGCTGACTCCCCTCAGCTTGCCCTCACCTCCTCTCTGCTCACTTCAGACATCCAGTAATAAATAATACAGTAAAACAATGCAACACTTCTGGTCTGTGTAAACACAAGACTAGTGTCACATCTGTGTCTACAGTTTGCTTGACTGAATCCTTCCTGTGTTTGCCGATGGGTTAAATCCAGTTCTTCTAATGTCCCTGCAAACACAAAACGTTCCCCTAACATTAGCAAATGGTTAGCGTTTGATTATTTCTATGGGAATCATATTACAACATTTTAAAACTTTTCTGTGTAGGTTGTATTTTTAATAGATTGTTCTCTTTAGTCCCTTTAACCTAAAATGTTCTATTTCTGTTTCCTGGCTAGCCAACAGAGAATGTTAGGTTATCCATTATGGGAACCAAAAATTGTCAGCTCTGGTTAACTGGTTATGTTATATGGTCAATGTAGTCAAGGCTAGTGAGAAGAGATAATTTAAGGTAATTTTTAACTTAGTTTGGAAGTAGTTGGTAATGGAGTCCAAAAGTCTGAGACCGTTTTGAAAATCTTAATTTTTTTGTTACACCGACAATATCATTTGCAATTAAATCAAAATAAATGAGAAACATGCCTGCTAGAAGTATATTTTTGTATATTTTATTACTATAACTAGTAGTATTTTTGCAGCCCACTCTACATATAAACTCTAAGATGCATTTGTTTGCACATAGAGGCTTATGGTAACTTAACAGAAACATGCATCGTATATAACAGTATATTTTTAATAGTGCATTAGAATGACTGTATTCTGTTTAACTCTGTATCATTGTGCTAGATCAGATTTCAGTTATAACAGTTATTCAGACGTGGGAAAGGAAAATTAGAGATTGCGTTGTTTCGTTCTAGCACAAAACTACACAAAACCGGATTACAGCAGCCTTTAGGAAACACCTTTTAATTTTAGCTTCAATCCCAAATGAATAACCCACAGGAAACATTATGTACTGTAGACAGGACAGGGTTTACCCGACCCCGTATCAGGAGATTAACCAGAATGTGTCAGCCAACACAAGTGAGAAATCATTTTAATTTAGCAAAAATATTAAACATTAACTTTGCATACCTGTGTGTCATTCTCAGGCAAGAAACTACAGGGTAGAAACAGGGCCTGCAGGTTCAGACATTAAACCACATTTATCCTTTCCTTTACAATGAGTGATGACTGTAAACAGAGAACGCTTCATAATCTAGCAGGACCACTTAAGACCCACCAACACACACCCATGCAAACTGCTTCAGACATGCGTGTCACTATAACAGCAACCCCTAAGTCACACACACTCTCTCATGGCACTCACAGAGGACAGAAATGGAGATGAATGAAGCCCCAGCCACCAAAGTAATCAAAAATGCATTTTCCATATCTCGGTAATTGAATTGTGTACAAGCTGCCAGTTAATGAGGTCATCTCCCCTCCAGCTCTGACAGGAAAGCACAAATAATTATCTCCCCATTTTTCCTTATGTAGCAATTAATTTGAACCATTGGCAAGCGACCACCGGCCCCTCCCTGCCCCTCTCCAGCACGTCCCCTGCTTTCTCTTCTGCTCGTCCCCTCCCCCAGCCTTTTCCCCCGTGTGCCACTTCCTGTCTCTCTTTTTGCCTCTTCCCTGCTCTCTTTCTCTCTCGTTTTATCCTGCTTGAGTGGCTTCTAGTTTAGGCTGAGAGGCATTGACAGGCGATTGATGTGAAATGAGCCAGTGGGGCAGCTCGGGGCCAGTGTGGGCGGGGCATACAATCAAAGCCCTACAGCTGTTGTGAAGCCGTGAGGCGTCCAGGTGACTGTCACCTGAGGTTTCACATGCTGGCACTCGCCGGGCGCTGGGGGCGTGAGAGAGAAGCCAAAGAGCTTCGGCTTCCAGGTGGAGACTGAGGAGGACGGGCTGCCATTGTTCTGGTCACATGCGGAACTGAAACGGTGAAAACAAACACAGCAAGAGCGGATGAAGGGTCCCTGCGTATTTGTAGATCATTCTTAAAGAGAAAATGAGGTTACCTAAAAATATGTATTGTTGTTTAGGCTTATGTCACTCAGAATCCGTATGACTTCATTCTTCTGTGGAACACGAAATGAGACATTTTAAAGAACTGTATATGGGCTGTTTTTTACACCCGGTTATAACGGATGTGGGTGTATATAATGGACTCAGGCTTTCAGTTTTTAAAAAACAATTGCAAAAACTATAAAATAGCTAGTGCTTTTTAAAAGCCTGAGCCCTCATTTACAGAACATTATTATAAATGCATAGAAAATAAAAGTAAATTATTACAGTAAAATGATTTAAAATTCTCTTTGTGTTCCACAAAAGAAAATCATAGAAGTTTAATATAACTCAAGGGAAAGTAAATCATACCAGTGTTGTCATTTTAGGTGAACTATTTTTTAAATAGTTTTAATACCTCCAGATACTACCTTTAATACTACCACTGTTAACACAGTAAAAGTAATCCTATATTATCTGTTTTTATATATGTTCATTGTTTATCCTGGGTTAATTATTAATCCTGGGTTTTCAGGTTTCAGTATTTGACACTGTACGTTTGTAAACTGAGTTAGCATTCATATTTGCATATTTATGAGGTAAATAAAATTTATTGGATGAATACGGCTTGTAACAGACACACAACCTGACTTAATAACTGCTCATCCATCTGTGAAAATGTCGCCATGTAAGTCCACTCAGATTCTTTTAAAATTTCCTTTAAGATTCTACAACTAAATACAGCATGTAAACATTTCTGCACATGAATATTTAATGAAGCACTGAATCACAGTTGTTGATTGGCTGGTCTCTCTGTTGTTAGTGAGGGTTTAAAGCAATGCTAATCCTCTACAAGTGTGAATCATTGCTTTGCCCAGGGTTAAAAGTGCCTTTAAACCCTGGTTTAAAATGGTTTACACCCAGACTTAGTGTGAACAGCCCTAAAGAAGGTCAAAGCCACTTTTTGTTTTAAAAACATATGTAGATATAGATTTGTTCAGGGAATGTTGTTTACTATGCCCTCATTATTTATTTCCTTCTACCTACTTTGTCCGTCATTCTCGTGCCGCTCAGATTCCTCTGAGCGTTCTCTGCAGTAATTGCCATCACTCAGTCCTCAAGTATCACTGTGGTGAACCAATTAGGCGATCATCTGTAGTCAAATCAAAAGGGCTGTCAGCTCTTTGTCTCTCATCTTCAGGGGGTTCTCGTAGAAGCCAGGAGGATGTCCGCGCAAATGACTGACAGCTACTTTATCTAATCCCCGACAAATAGTGGCTTAATAAGCATCCGGGGCCAGGAGCTGCACAGAGGATGCGTCTGTAATTGGGGTAATGGAGGAGGTTGGCAGATTTCATTGACCTCTACCCTTCATTAAACCGCTTTCCTTATCCAGCTAATATCACGTCTCAGGCGAGCCTCTCCACCCCTAACCAAACAGACAGCTCCCTATTGAACCTGAGATCTCACCTCGCCAAATCGGTGCCCCACCGTGTTTTCTGTACGTCCTTGAAAATTAGGCCTAATAAGTCCTTTGCTCCTATTTGGAAAGAGAAACGGCCTCCGTTATGGGATTGGTTTCCTCTCAGCGGTGTTGATTTACACAGAGCAGTGGTGTGCTGATAGACTCGAGCGTTTACCGGCCCGTGCCCAGCAGCCCTGACATCGTTACTTCCCCAACGAGTGCCAACAAACAGCCAATCAGAATTATGAATTATTCAGCACCGGAAAGATGCGTTTGTTATCCGTGAGCATAATGATAAAGAAATGTGCATTCGTCCTGAATTATTGCAAATTACCGACTATATGAGATTACCTTTCTGCCTCAGTAGTTTCTAAAACCAATTCACCTGTTTGAAAAAATAATACAGACGGTGGGGGTTGTAGCTTCATAGCAAACGAGAATGAAAAAAGTGTTTTTGATGTGCAGCGATGCAGCGACTGAATTCTTTCATCTGACCACGTAAATCGTGACATTTTCATACCTGTAAATGCTGTTTATCTCACAGAGCAAACAAAGGTTTTCTCATGTGTCTGAATGCAAGAGGAACATCCCGAAGCAGAATTTTATTGCTTGGACATTAAGTTTAGGACATTTCAGTCCTCAGTTGTTTTTCTCATGCCCTCCCTTTGATTCTGTTCTGTGGTTTCTTAAAACATGTGTTGCCTGTCCATTATAAATGTTTTTTCCAGGTCACAACCTTTGTGTCACCATTTGCCCAGACAGCGTGTGTGCGTAGCAGAATTCAGTCAGCAAATGAACCAAAATACATTTTCTCTCTTGCTGTGGACAACAACCCACATTTAAAAACACAAATGATCAGTGAAAATGTTGACAACTTGTTAGCTCAGAAGTCCAGCGCATCCATTAACTTGCTGCGTGACAAGATGCAAGCCTGGATTCTGTACTTGTGATAATGAGGGGCATAAGAGATGCACAGCCGAGGTTGTTTTTTGAGGTCACAGCTTCCATAAGCCAAAACGTGTAATGTTTTTTCACATCTGCCAATTTGTACTCCAGGCGTCCACTTTGCGATTGTGAAATGGACTATGGCAATAAGAGAGCAAAAGACTTTATTTTGCTTTCCAGGTCTTGGGTATGAAGATGTGGTCTTATCCAGATGTGATCTCATCTACGTATCATTATATGTTGCCGCGCGTTGCGCTTATTTTCATCGCTTGCTATTAGTGCCACAATGTGGGTCGCGATAATAGGAGACAGCGCGCGTGTTTGTGCGTGCGGGCGCGCGTCTCCATAATGCGCGCGTGTGCGCGTCTCCATAATGCGCGAGTGTGCGCGTATGAATGAGCGGAAATTGCGGTGATTTGAATGACGCCAGACATTATAAGAAGCGACACGGGAAGGTGATAACCCGACTAAATGCTGCTTTTGTTTGGTGTAATTTTAAATGAAACTAACGACGTGCCCGCGTCATCCCGACGTGCGCGCGGCGACGCGAGCGCGTTAAAGCACGCGGGGGAGACGGAGGCTGAAAAACGCGTTGCAATTGTTTCTGTGTTGAGCACTTTTGTTCAAGCGCGTGTCTTTTTTTCCTCCAGTTTCTTGTTTTTAGCTGTAGGGTTTAAGAATAAAGGCCTCGTCACTTGACTGGTTAAAGCGGATGACGCTCGTCAGTTCGTAATAAAAACTCAAAAATTAACTATTGAAAATAGACTGAAAGTGTGACTTGAGGCACTTGAGTTTTAACCTTCCTTAATTTAGATGG
Organism: Ambastaia sidthimunki; assembly: GCA_036877625.1. NCBI lineage: Eukaryota > Metazoa > Chordata > Actinopteri > Cypriniformes > Botiidae > Ambastaia > Ambastaia sidthimunki. Next base: position 4,070 of record JAZGTK010001174.1, on the reverse strand, counting down.
AAGAAACCTCAACCTCGGTCCCTTGACAACACTAATTCAGACTTTGAGGAGATGTACAGGGACATCACATGAGGAGCCATTAGATCCATCTGTGGGTTGAAAATTAGGCCTGGAAAATTATATCTGACGTGAAGCATAATTACCTTTCAGTGGAAGTGAATATAGATCACAGGTTTCCTGTCGAGGACTCGCGATTCATCTTACAGTCACCGATTTTTTTGAGGATTCAACAAAGGATTGGCATCAGGTGTCAGTGCTAATGAATAAGTGTGTTGGGTGATTGGCAGAGGCTGAGGATAAACTAGCTTCCAGATTAAAGATTTCCTGAATTGGAAATTGCTTTTCTTGCTGAAATTGTGTCGCTGTACACTTTAAGCTCAGTGTAAGTGTGTCTGGGTTAGTTTAATTCTGGACAATTTCATAAACTGCCAAGAATCAGCATGTACACAAAACCAAATATTTTGTTTATACTGGCACACAAATATTGGGTGGAAATATTTAATATTGATATTTTACTATTTTAAGCAATACTCAATAGTTTTAAATAAAGTATTTTTGCCATATGTTTTGTTTCGTCTGCCATCTTTATCTTAGCTCATTGAAATGCATCATGGGACTGTTTTCTCTGTGAAGGATTTTAAAAGGGTTTTTTTGAAGTGTAAGTTTAAAGCCTTTTTGAAACGGTCTGTGTAATGAGTTCACTGTCGATTCCTTAAAAAGCTTCCAAGACAACACGCTAACTTTTATAAAAGACCAACTGTGCTTCAGTATCGAAGATGAAACTTTTAGTTTTGAGTCTGGCTCCTCTTTGCTCTGCTTCTAAATCTTTTGGGAGTTTTGCTTAAATTCTGCGGCTGTGTGGTATTGACGCACACACATTGCTCTCGTCCACAGCTGGGACAGGTGTAAGTGTTGCCTAAGCAGAGATTTAAGTTTTTCCCATCAAGCTCATGTGCACATCCCGTCTTGCGTCTTTCGGCACAGAGATGGAAAAATGGCTTGAGGCGGAGAGGGTCTGCGGGCCTTTCCCTGGAGATGGAGAAGCCCATCTGTCTTTGAGTGCCACTGAAGCTACGCTAGCGCTGGGCACGGCGACTCCTCAGAGAACCCACCCCACCCCCCCACTCCCACCACAGACAGCAGATGGCGTGCAGCCTCTTCGTTCCTTTGCCATGTTTGTTTAATACATTTAATTAATATTCTACCTCAATGGAGACCCACCACAGACCCTCCCGTCAACCTCCTTGATGTGTCATCCGTCGCCGTGTCTCTCGTTCATTCTAGCCCTCCGTCGTGATGGACAGACTAGCGTTGGGCAATTATACACACAAGAGGCCAAAAGTCCCCTAGAGTAACTTTGAAATGAAAAGCTCCATGTGTTTGCTTTTAGCACCGGATGTATTAATCACATGCCCCCGCGGGACGAACCCGAGACCCCCAGAACCTCTTCTATCAATACTGGGGTAATGCCGTAGCTTCTGAGTCCATTTGTCCAATCTGACCGGACAGGTTCGAAGGGCCCTTGGGTGTCAGTGGCCCCATAATTAATAAGGCTGTGTTTAAAAAACACAGTTCAGAACTGTGATTTTCTGGATGTTATGCTGACCAAAGGCCAGTTTCCATTAAAAGAGATAGCAGTGCCTTCCTTATTATCCTCAGATTGGGACCATACAGAGTAAATGTCATTTTTATATTCTAACAAGTGCAAGATGGGGCAGATTGAAAGTTGGCACTACAAGGACTGGACGAAAGGTCAAAAACTGAGACTGAGAAAAGACTTTGCTGTTCAATGTCTTAAGACGGTAAATAACACAGTCTTGGTCATGTCTGGACCGTCAAACTTCAGCTGGCATCTCCACAGGGCTGCTGACTCATAACTGTGTCGGGCCTATGACCACCCAAGATATTGTATGCAAATTATGCAAATGAGTAATTATACTATTCAGAGACACCGAACAGTGATTTGACTATTGAACGGTTTTCATATTCATTAGCAGCCACTTAATATCTGGTACATTTTTATTAACTTATTAAGACAGCTGAAAAAGTGTTACATGTGTATATATATGTTTTTTAATGTATTTGTCATCCCGTCATCTTTTTCAGTACTACAGTTTTATTTTATTTATCACATCATTGGTTTCTTCTGAGTATCTAAAGTGTGTGTGTGTGTGTGTGTTTACCTATCTGTACTTCGGGGACAATTTTGTCCACAACTAAAAGGTAAATCTGAACTAATATATACATTTATTTATTTAAAACCCCCTTTATAGGTTTAAAAATCACAAGTTCTCTTGTATGATTGAGATTTGAGTTAGTGTAAAGTAATTGTAAGTAGCTTTATATAAACATAATGGTTTTGTCCACTTCAGTAAACGTGTGTATGTTTATATCAGTACTTGTATTCCCTGGGATCGAACCCACAACCTTTGCACTGCTAACACAATGCTCTACCAGTTGCGCTACAGGAAAACACAAGATGCTTGAGGCGTTTATGTGAAATTTTATGTTGCCCTTTACAATCTTACCCTCAAGATGGCGGCAGAAATATCTCACAAAACAATCGATGACTATTAGCCTTTATTTTCAAGATAATAAAAAACAAAAAAATCAGCATGATCAGGATGTAGTAAAGCCATGCTAGTGTAGTTAAATGCACGTGTCGCATTTAATGCACGTCTTGCATTAAATGCATATCTTGACTTCTCAATAACAGTTTGCTACTGGAACAGTCACGACTGGACCACGGCCATAAAGTAATTCTGATAACAACGACTGCAACTGTGACTAAACAAACCGCATCTGTTTCGTTACAATCACCTAAACTGTCTTTGTTTAATAATGAAGACGTTAGCTCCAAACAGACTGACTGTAATCTGTTTACAAGCACTGAACTGGGAGACCATCCAATGCCTTAGGCAGGGCTAACACAACACTGCTAGTCACCCCCAGATGTACACGGCATGCGAGTCTCATCAAACGAGAGCATTTACATACGCGGAGCAAGACATGAACAAATCAAAAGTGTCATTAGCATATGCACCACGGGCTCATTTGACTTGCTAACGTGCTGGGCAAGGATTTTGCCACCGTGGATATGTTTCTCTCTTTTCACAAAGACAAAGGTTAGCTGACATGTAATCCAATTTGGAGTATCCTTGGGGCCTGCTGTATTTAAACAAAGATCTGCTTTGGCGACACTCCGGCTAGCTTGTCAGGGATTAAGTTTACATATGCATATCTGCATAGGGAAATATTTTAATTGATTTACATGAACAGCACAGTGATGCCCGAAAATCTGTGTTTTATCATTTTTGTGTTTATCCTTTAGAACGTTTCATGGGTTAATTAGATTTACAGTATGTCCATTAATAATAAATGTTAATGTGCATTATGCGTGCACGTGTCTTTAAATGCGAGTGTCTCAAATATAGCCACCGCGTGCTTCTGTCCTATTTTAGGATACGATCTACTTATTTGCAGGACAAGCATTGCAATTGTGTTCCAGGCCAAACCTGGTCATGTTTAATTTAAGACTTTTTGCACCTGAATAATTCACCTATTTACTGAACTGCACACTAACTGATACACAACTCTATACACATCATGCATATTTGATCTATGTTCATTCAATCCGTGTTTTTATATAATGACTGTGGAGTGCAGTGCCATGTTTAGGGCCTTTAATACACAGAAACCGCTATAATAGTTACAGCGACCCAGTCTCTCATAAAGACTAATACTGCCCCCATGTGGTTAAATAATGTACATGTCTGTCTGACATAGTTGCATGTGTTTATGTATGTTTATAATTGCACTGTATGTACAAATGCCTCACAGGATTCAGAAAACATACACCGAGCAGGAAGACAAACAAGGCGGTCTATTAATATTTTTAAATGTTTTATAGATATTTTATCCAGTGTAACAGTACATTTACACAATGCTAGAAAGTATCCCAGTTAACAGGGAACATTCTCAGAATGTTGGCTAATGTTCTCTAAAAGTTTTCTCAAAAAACAATCTTGAAGTAACGTTAACAAACATTTTTATACGTTGTATGTCAATCA
>JAZGTK010001173.1:23288-43884 GCA_036877625.1 Ambastaia sidthimunki | reverse complement strand
ACTTGAAAAATAAAATAAATCAAGAGAAGCACACACACAAAACACATATACACAGAACACATACACAAATACATAATTGCAATATAATTTCTAATATTACAGTAATTTCTAGGTGGGGTGTGTAACCTAGTGTCAGCAGACTCCCTTTAAGCAAGCCAACAGGGCGACAGTGGCAAGGAACCAAAACTCCAGTAATAAGTTACTGGAGAAAAAAACCTTGTGAGAGACCTGGCTAGGCAGGGAGGGCCAGTTCTCCTTTGACAATATATACTCAGATTACTTTTTTAATTTACACCAGGGGTGTATAGTTGCATATGTTGATATGCAATGTTGATGTCATTCTTGATGTTGCATATGTTGATGTCATTCTTTCATTTACATTATATTTCTGCATTTGATGGACACCTTTGTCCACTGCAATGTACATTTGTAAAGTTTTAATCTGTTGTGCTTTCTTTGTTATTTTTCATGTATGAAACTCAGTTTAGAGAACAGTTTTATATCACTTGAGAATAAAAATGGATTATACATAATAAGTAATGTTATTGTGTTTGTCACAAACTTTGTCTTAGAATAATAAAATTGTAATTAAATTGAATGGAATTGCAATTGCAATTAAATTAAAAGTAAATTAGTCTCATTCAAATTCCAATTCAGAATCCTGTGGCTAATTCAATAAAAATTCCAGCGCATAATTTTTTAAAAAGGGCCTTTTTCCAAACACTTACATAGACATTGGGAAAATAACTTCTACAAGAGCTCTATAAATGCAGTGCATTCAGGATGCTGGGATAGTTCACACTGTCATCTGTGTCATTATATCATACAGTAGACACACTCAGAATGTCTCCGTTGGTGCAGCTCTTGTCAGGTTGTTTATACGGGGGCACATGAGAACCGGACGGCCTCGGTGAGTAGGAGGTGCTGACTGAAAAACACAAGCTCCGCTCGGGAAAGGCATCGAGGGGGCAGCTCAGAGAAACAGCGATGAGTGAGATGGCTGAAATAAATAAGTAAAAACAAGGGAATAAAGGAGAGAACAAAAACTGAGTGACACTGAGGCGATGGCTTCTCTTTTTATGGTAGACATCAAACAGACTAATGCTGAGGAGATCTGTTGTGTATCTGACATTAAGCAAGAATGAGAGAGAAAGAGAGAGAAAGATTAGAGAATGTTCTGGGGCTTGGAAAATGACTAGCTCTAAACATGATTCACTAATGATAATACTTCCATTTCTGAGACTAGTTCATTCCTGAGGGATAACTAGGTATAATTATTGTCTTTCTCAGCTCAATAAATTAAAAGAAAAACAAACCAGAAGAAATTTAGCAAACACTTGGGGTTGCGTTCATGATTAATGATTGTTGTTTGTACAAACTAGTTTAGTCCTTAGAGATGGTACTTAGAAGTTTTATCAGCTCAAAATGTAGCACAAATAATACATGTAATATATTATATATTATATGTCTATAAAATAGAATTTGGTTACCTTATATTTTCTGCCTTTTTCAAAGTCATTTAACTTGCATTATAATGTAATAATTTGATAGAATTATACATAATTAAATATTGTATATCTGTGATGCAATACATTAAGAACAGTATGAATACATAATCCACTGTGATAATCAAAAACAAAATTAAAAAATTTAAGAAAACATGATCCTATAGCTTTTACATTTTACTGATGTATTCAATATAAACACGTAATTGCTGTATATATATATATACTTAATAATACAATTTTTGAAGCAATGCCAGGTAAAATAGGATAAAGATTTATTTATTCTGAATAATGTGGAAATGGCCCTTATACTCAAACAATTCTGTTAGCCGTATCTAATGCAAAAGCATTTGGCAGAGGCAAAGGTATTATTTATGGTGTCTGTATTGTTTTCTGGGGATGTTTTTCTAATAGTTATAAAAAATTTCCCAACATTACCTTGTCCAGGAACAATAGTGTCAGAGCCAGCCATTAAATCTAAACATGATAAATTACAATGTTGCTCAAGAGTATTTCTTGACAGGGCTGAAATACAAAATACAGACATGCAATGAAACAGCACTTTGAAAGTTAAAGTCCTCACTAGCCAGTATCAATGAAACGCTCACATTAGTTCCTGACAGTTAATGTTTTCACTTTATTTTGAACCTTAAAACCTCACAAAGCTCTCTGCATTGATAAACGTAATTACACACTTTCCCCAAGCCAGATGTTGGCAGATATACTTCTTTAAAACGGTCACTAATCTTGCTTTAATATTTACAAAATGCATACTTTATGATGTTTGTATGTGCATTTGAAGTGAAAACCGTTTTTGCATACTCATTTTGTATTTCAGTATTAGGTCTGTTTAGTATTTTTGGAGGCTTTGCAATTATAATTTTTTAACTTTTACATGTTGTACAGGTGGGTCACAAAAGAAACTATCCTAAAATTATACAGTCATAACAACCAATGAAACAGTCTTAATATTTTTTTCAAAGTTTAAAAAAGACAGTGAAGGGCATGTTTGAGGTAATCAAGATAAATATTAATAACAGAATATTTTATTGTGAATGCATATCCAGTGTTAGCAAGAGTGTAAAAAGTGTGTTTTATGGATTTTTATTGATTACACTTTCAATAGTCCACCGTAAACTAATTTTTAATAACTTTGTCAACTCTCTCAACTTACTACCACTAATTTACAAATACATTTTAACTTTCACCACAGTATTAGTGGACTGTAAGGTTATGGGTAGGATTTGGGTTAGGGTTAGTACAATAAGTTGACATGCACTTGCATGTTACTTATAGTCAGTACAATGTCTGTTGGGGGACCATTAAAATAAAGTGTTTAAATAATGCAGATATTATTATATTAAGCAAACATCTACTAATACTACTAGTGACAAGTAAAGTAGTTGGATAGTATATAATATGTATAACATAATATATATAGTATAATATATAGTATAATATAATAAGTGGACTGTTAAAATAAAAGTGTTACCAGTTTCTTTTTTTTTTACAAGACCTAATTTGTAAAAAAACACTCAATATCTATGAACGATAATGTTCCTGTTTCCACTTTAGTATGTAAGAGCGAATTGAGCAGAAAAGAGAAATTGTATTTAATCTCTTTTATGTTGTAGTGTTCTTATATTGGGATATTCGGTGGATATATCTGCATTTCCAAACACAAATCTCGGCTCTGATTTTCTTTGGAACACAGTTAAGGATTGTCTCATCTTACTGAGGTTGAGCTACTCCTTTATTCTCAAAATGTACTTTGTTATCCTTGTGAGAGAAATGAATGCAGAATAAACATTCCTTTATAAAATGTGTTTTGTAATCCACAGCCAAACTATGTCACTGTTGTAATTTTACTGTAATTTACTAAAGCTCAGATATCACGAAATTAAGGAAATTACAGAATTGTACGTTCATCTTTGCACCTGTGAGAAATGGACCGATGGGTCTTCCCACATTACAGACAGGAAATGGAAAACTGTGAGAAAATACTTGGCTCTGATATATCGTCAGTGTCCCACTGGCTCTATTTGCTGTCTGAGGGAGGTGGAGAATTTGGGGAGGTGGGAAAGATCAGTAGAGCTGAAGAATAAACAGTCCAGCAAGATGTCCGTTATTTTTTTGCAAACTGGCCCTGATTTTAGATATCTGTCCTTACCGAATACACTCCACACAATTTAAGAGCTGTCCAACTGTTTGCCAACACCCCAGACTAACAGTGGATTCTGGTCTTTTTCTTTGTACCACAGACACACAAGTTGAGCTGTTCTGGGTTGTGTCTAAATGGTGACCCTTGTTCTGTGAAAAATCTCATAAGATAACTGGCAACATTTGTGCACTGTATATTTGATTTCATGCAGCAACCCTAAACCTAACCTAACTCCTAACCTAATTAAACTCAGCCTAAAATAACCCTGGAAGATAAAAATCTCTGACAGATTTTGCAGCTTAAAGTTTATATTGCTGCTGCTGTGGTCCTGGAGAACAAGTGTTCCATTTGTATAGTGTCCACAATTTAAACCATCCCAACGTTGAGAAAAATCACCCAACCAAACATGCTCTAATGTTCCTTAACATTGACAATCTGTTCGTCTTTCACCCTTTTTTATGGTTTTCGAGTCTAGGATACAGTCAAGACAAGAAGAGCTTTTGGAAAGCCGTGGAGCAAAAGATTGATTGGGCCGTTCTGCTCAGTGTAAAGTCCACACACTTTATCTGAGCCTTTCTCTAAACACACGTTACTCCACTTGGCAGATGACATGGAGATGAATCCTGGTTCCCCAAGTGTTTATGCGAGTCGTAGATGTTGAAAGGTGCTCTTCACCTTTCTGAAGTTCCACGTGCCAAACTTTCTAATTTGTGTTTGCCTGGCAAGAACACACTAGGTGGATTCTTTCGTAGGAGTCCACAGATATCAAGTAGTTTGTTTTCCTCAACACAACACACTCACAATGGAGTTGCATAGTTGCAAAGCTTTTCTGGCTCTTAAAAGGCAGAAGTGCGTTTCTGGCTCTTAAAAGGCAGCGTAATGACAAAGTGGATGATTTAATGGGATTCATTAGAGGCCAGCCCGACAGCGGCCATCGCCAAAAAAGCTTCCCACGCACACAAGCAGAGCTCTGTGCAAACATGTTGCACAGAAAACAAATTAACTGCAAGCAGTCACATCTGGTCTGTAAAATGAATCAAAGAGCAGATAAACAACGTGCCATTGAGAAGCAAGAGTGGGGAGGACACAGTATTAATGTATGTGTGTGTGAGAGAGAGAAACATGTTAACTTTAGTTAACACGTCAAGCTGACCAAGACCATTAAAGGAATAGTTCAGCCAAACATGAAAATTCTCATTTGCCTTCATGTCTTTCTAAATCTGTATCTTTTTCTTTCTTCTTTAGATTATTAGGAGATAATCTAATGAAGTTTGGTGAATACAATAGCATTAGATTATGACTCACTTTAACGCTTGTTATGACACAGCAAAATTTTAAATATTTAACTTTGATGCTTGTTATCATTGCTACTGGTGGCATTGCATTAAAACAAAAACAGCAGTTTTATGGAAGCAGTTCTTAAAGTCAGACATGACATGTTAGATACAGTCTGTTGCATCACTCAATACTGTATTACCACGGCACCAAAAGATCATCTCTATACACAGATCACATTCATTATTCATTTCTTTCTTTTATGTTCCTTATCAATATTCCTTTTTGTTATCTGCCTATTGATAATTAATTGTTAATTTCTTTTTCTTTTCTTTCTTCAGTTGAATCCCATCACAGCATGAGCCAATGTCTTTGATTTTTTAAAAACAATATAGTCGTGTATTTCAATCGCTACAGAGGAATCTTTGGGAAACTATACTGTAGAACTATTTGATGACTATTTATTACACCCTGGCCTGAAATTCAAACAACACTCCTTTCCCATAAGGCTTTGCACGTGCCCCATCGCCTCTTATCCTTCACATCTCTTCAACACCATATGTAGTTTGTTTGAATCTCCAGACTGCCTGGAAAAAAGCCTCGTCCACATCTCCAGATCACTCCAGCCTGCTTTTGATGGGATCATATCCAACGTTGACATCATCCAAAGGTCTGCATAGTTAAACTAAGAACGCTTTTAAAACAGATCCTAGACAGATGAGTTTGATCCTTTCTAGCCGAACGCTGTCCACTAGCACTAATGTAGGTAAGACAAGTGAAATGTAAGACGTTAAACTGCAAGAATAAACAAACAATTGGTGAAGGTAAGTGGAGCAGGTAAGTGTAAAAGTGGGTTGGAAAAAGGGTGCTGTGTTTTGTTTGCCCCAGGCAGGGTAAAGTGTGTGTGTGTGTGTGGGGGGCATAAATAGGGAATTAAACAGGGTTTAAGATCTTTTCTTCCAGAGGTTTTTAAAGAAGATAAAGATAATGGGAGTGTTCTTCAGAAAATGTTGATTACAAACCTCTGGAGATCACATTACATATCACTATTTTTAAATACACACAATTTTTAAATTCCTGTAATCAAATATAAGGACATTCTGAATACATTTCAAAACACTGATTTATTGTTTACTAGCAATAAAACATTACACACTAAAAATGCAATTTTTTTTTTAATCCATGGTTGGGTACAAAATAGTCAAACCCAACTGTTGGGTTTAATTAATCTAGAGAGAATAATAGAATTATAGGGTAATTTAACTCAACGGTTGGGATTTTTCTTATTTAACCCAACCATGGGTTAAACAACCAACCAATGAATAAAGTATAAAACACAAAATAAAATAGTAAAAAAAAAAAAAATGAATAAATAAAAAAAATGAAATAAAGTAAGTACAACGATTTTTTACTACAGCAATGCCATGTGAAGACACTGGAGAGGATAAAAACTTCAGAGGTGAGTTGGTAATTTTGCAGGAGGCGGGGCAATTGTTGTATTTGTTACAGGGAATTTGGGTCTCTTATGTTTACAAATAAAAGCATTAGGACACCCAAGTGTACCCTATTTCTGTTAGTCCCCAGTGAGAAAACAGAAAATATTTGAGTGTGATGTATATGAGTATATGTGAGGAAGAAAGATGCTAATAACTCCTTTCTGTGCGCTATTGCATACTAACAGTTATTCCCATGCCGAGGATCACCTGTCTATCAGCAGCAGAAATATGACTGTTTATGTTTTCTCATTTGGACTAAAGGCAGCCAATCATTAACCAGGCTTCCGGGCTGAGCCATGACACATTGGTCAGCGGAGTTTCATGTGCATTAGCTCACTGCTCCCCTTTAACCTTTAATGAAAGAAGCCGGTCAGTTACGATGAAGATGACTGAAATTAAAGCTTTTTGTTGAGGTACATATAAATTGTTTAATTCAGACTAAATGTTTGCTGGATTCTCTGTGCAAAGAAAAAATCTATAAAAAAACAAACAGAAAATGTGTGATTTAATTTTGCACAATACTTTGTTCCAGTTGTGCATTTTTGATATTAAATCTGCAATTTGCTAAAATTAACAGGAAAGTCAGTTATTGAGCAAGTACATACTCAAGTGTATACTCAACTTCAATACTGTGCCCTTAATCGATTTGCAAAAGTTTCAGTTTTACATCTTTAGTCTGCGTGGTTACATCATGTCTGTAAACAGAAAGAAGATCTGGCTAATATGTCAAGTGCTGGGGATGGTGGAGTATTTGTAGCTTGTTCTTACAGAAGTTGTTTAGAATTTAAACTTGTTGTCCACATTGAGTAACTGTTTCAAACAGAGATGGCAGTAGAGAGGCAAAAGTTCCATATTGCAGTTTGTACTCAGTAAAGCTACTGAGTGCTGTACAGGGTAATAGGGTCAGCACACTTTTACTCATTCCACTTGCAGTCATACTTATCATTATTTATTATTGTTTATCGCTAGGTATTTCACTAAAATGAGATACAGATGGACACTCAACAGCAATTCACTCTTTTGCGGTAAGATTTCTTCACCTCACACACAGAGTACATTACCCTGATTGAAAAGCTTAATGGAATCACAGTGTTTGCCGTGGGTGACCACCTCCTTGACAAATCCACATGAGGTCAGAGGTCAGGGAGAATGTCACTTCCACTCCTGTCTTAAAAGCCCGGCTGCATCCTAGCGAGCCAGCTAATGGAGATCTGGAGTTTGTAAAGGCGTCTTCGCCAATAAATATGTCACTATGTCATGTCAACTGTCATTCATTTGTATTTATTGCAGTGTAATTGCGCTGCAGGTTTGACATACAGTGATGAAGACCAGAAAAGGCCCTTTTTTAGATGTTGATATCCTCAGGCATTTTAGACAACATTCTAAATTTATGTACATATAGCTAAGCCATCCAAAGAAACTAAGAACTACATTGGGAATAACACTCAAAAAGCGACATTACTTGCTCATTTTATCCTGAATTTAAAAAACAGTTTATAAATAGACCAAGGACAAACTTTCATACATAACTCTGTTAATCATAACTGATAACCAAAAATATGTTTATTTTTGGGGAGAATATAAAATGCTTATGCAGGTTCTGGTGTTTGTGACCTGTCTGTTTTTCTATAAGATTATTTTAAAAAAAGGACTTACTAAGAATGGGTTGGTCTGATTGCAATGCCATAAAGTATGTTCATTCCCTAAAAACCAAAACGTGACCTTGGCACAGGCTCCACAAATTGTACTGCAGGGCAGTTATTAATATGTCATCAGTACCTTTTAAGTACTTTTAAGGAAGTTCATTGACTTATTATTAATATCAAATAAAAGGATAATCAAATATTTTCTGATGCAACCTCTCACATGTGATGGATGATTAGTAAAAATACTCACGACTTGCACTGGTTTCACCAAAATATATAAAATAAATAGAAAATAAAAGTAACCAGCTAGTAAAACCAGATTTACAGTTCATAAAACTTCCATACTTCATTGCAGACTAGCAGCCAAAACTTATTGGCTACCCAATTTTTTTAAACAGCATGTTAATCAAAACCCATCTATTGAAATACTTAGGAATACAAACATGTTCTGTTGAAGGTGGTTAGCTTGTTCTGTTATTACAGTTTTAGAGAGATTTTGGGAACTGGATCAGCTGGTCAAAAAAAATGGCCATTTCTACGATCTTCATACTGTCTTGCCTCATTTTGAAGGAATAGGTGTCTGTTGAGCATACAGTCATGGAGGTCTTTCTATTCCAGATCTTACTATGCAGTCTTTGGAATTTCAATATTGGTCACCTCCCTTCAAGTGTCCACCAATCATAGCCATTCTTACTGCCTCTCATGAGGAGGAATCTTTGGACCTTCTCTCCCTTTTTCACCCCCTTAACAATTATCTCACCTCACTCCATCAACTTCTTTTTATAAAATGTATGCAGACACTGCAGACTCTAAACTGAATTCCAGCCACTTGATGCCCTTTGCCCTGAAGTTTCTATACCAAAGTTATGTGCAACAGATAATGTAAAGAAAACCTCAGAAGGCAAGAAACCACCATTCTATGCAGATGCTTAAATCAGGAAAGACATAATTCTTCCATTCAAGTCTGAGCTACCTTCAGTTCCATTCTGACAAAACCAAGGACAACTTATATAGACTAAAGTTTGTATTCTTAGTACAGGATCATATTATGTAGAAGTTCAAAGGTTATCTCTTTAAGGAGAAGGGATGAGATGGGATCAAAAGGGCAGGTACAGTGCTTTGTGGGAAGTTGTTTTCATTCCTTTGCTATCTGTCCCCATCTCATCCACCATCTACACTTTTTACACTTTCATTTTCACACTAGCCAAATAAAAGTGACCATCATTCACAGCTTGTTCTCCAGGACCTTTGACATCATCCATCATCTGGTCAGGTCACCCAACCTGATGCTAACGTAGTTGAAACATTAACACAATTCCACAATTGGAATTTAGCAGATGCTTTATTCAAAGAGACTTACAACGTAAGGAAATAAGGTAAGGTGAGTAGACCTTCTTGGATAATTGCATTGTCCAGCTTCTCATGTAGTACTGGTCAACCACCTGCTCTCCTGATCACATTTTCCCTTTCTCCTTCAAGAGAGATTCTTTAATCCTCAGAATAACCTGTCCTCTCACAATACTTCCTCATCTAGTCTCAACAATCAGCCATCTGTTTCAAAACTTGAATGCTAACATAGCTTTCTCTGAAAATGGACCATCTTATCCAAACACTCTTCTTTAGGTTTTCCTGTCCCATGTGGTTGGTAAACAAGTAATGTTGGTAAAGTAATGCATTACAGAAGATACATGGTCACTTTCTAGAACATTCATTTTCATTGTCGCTCACTAGTGGAACAGACTCCAGCAGCAGGAGCATGTTCATTATAAAGTAGTCAGACCAACACATCAAGCCTGTATTGAATCTGACACCAGTCATGTCACATAGGTAAACAATTTTAAAAGGCTTTGTGTAAATGACAGTTTCAAATATATATATATGAGTAATGTAGCAGTATGTACACCTGTGTTTGGGTAAGAAGCCAAATATACATTTAAACAGTAAACACTTTACATCTGTATTCATCTTCAACATCTTCAACGATTGAAGACAAACTGACCACGAAAGTGGACCAGACAGCTTTAACTATAAATTGTTATTATAAACTTAGCATTGTAAACTGGGTTAAGGTAAGGAGATTGTGTTGAACACTGGTCTTTTATGTACTTGTTCATTGACTGATTTTTGTTCATTTTTAACTAAAAACAAGGTTACGGATTGCAGCTTTAACTACAATTTAAGAGTCAATATAGGATTTAAATTAGCTTAATGGTCCACCTCTATGTGGTGCCTGGAGAAGGAATTTTTATTACCACATATTCCACAAGCCTTTATATACCCACGTTTGGTTTCTACCAGTTACCGGCCACTACAACCCGAAATATTTATTGTAACCTGTTTAATTTCCTGCTTGGCTAATTAAACACTTGTGGTCTAATCAAAGTATTTCACATCAGGCCGACCACTGCTGCACTGTGTGTGTGTGTGTGTGTGTGTGTGTGTGTGTGCGTGTGTGTGTGTGTGTGTGTGTGTGTGTGTGTGGGTCAGCGCCGCACTGTCTCCGACAGGATTTCCACTTGTCCCATTGGTCTTGTCCACATAGGCACTAAGTGACAGCTGGCAGGATGTTTGCCAGCTCAGCTGCACGATGAGGTACTGATGTGTTACATAGACTCTGCTCTGACATTCCCTGGTTGCACACAATACCTCAGTGTGACCACCGGTCACCATAAACACGCCTCAGCCTTATTGACTAGCATGTCATCAAAAGAATATTTCAACCACAGCATTTCAGTGGATTCTGTTACACAATTTAAAATAAAGAATAAATTAAACATAAATAGAAACAGAAGACTGTGGTTATAAAGCCTAGAAAACTAAATGCAACCCCTACAAAAAGTACTGTGGCAGTACTAAAGTGTCAGATGGTATACCACTGTACTTTGAAATATACCATCCATATTTATATTTATATACCATTGTATTTATATGGTACTCTAAAGTACTTACAATACAAAAGTTTTGCCATGAGACATGTTTAAAAATATATATATATAATAACATTGTGCACATACACAAAACATGGTAACCATTGACCTTTGATCTCACAAAACTATGTTGTGAGGTATTGTGGTATTGTATTATAAAGGTATTGTGCCTCATGGAATATCAAAAGGACTTCTAAGAAGTGCTATGCCAATGTTCCAGTTGCTCTCAGTGGGTGGTCTTGCCCTAATGGGCAATTTTCCAAGTGGTCACTAGGTATGTGTATGTCCAGCAGTATATCTCATCACTGTTTACAGAGCAACAGCAAAAACAGGAAACCTTGAGACACTCTAAGGACAATATACACCCACACTATTCCTACACCTTTTCTGTTTCTACATATATGATCAAAGTGTTAAAGTCTGCTGGGTCATTCTATGAAATAAATGCCTTTCCAACACATTAAACTGTAATAAAGGGATAGTTCAGCTAAAAATGAAAAGTCTTCCATCATTTACTCTCCTTCATGCATTCCAAACCAAAGCGATTCCTTTTTTTGGGAACACAAAAGGAACAATAGAAGATATTTTGAACTATGATAAAAATCCAATGAGTTTCACTGTATGGAATGAGTTTCATTGTTTTGTGTCCATTGTATTAATTGTTTAATTTTCAGAATATCTTCTTATGTTCCACAGAAGAAAGTCATACAGATTTGTAATAATATGCGGGTGAGTAAATGATGGTAAAAAATAAACTCATTTTTGGGTTCAACCTTTTCTTTAACTAAAAGCAAAAAACAATGCTTTCTGTATTGCTGTATCTCAACTAGTAGAGCATAGAGTAAAAAGGGTAAAGGTATAATTAAAAAGATACATTTTAATTATTAGGGAATTCATACACTGGTAAAATGTAAAGCTTAAATGCGCTGTGACTTGCTTTGGATAAAGATTCGTTGTTTAACTCTTTCCCATATGAGCGACACAAATGGTTTTGTAGAAAAAGCCTGTTACTTTCTGTGAACATTCAGACTGCTTCCTCAGCTCTGTTAACATTCACTGTAGATAAACCCTCAAAATTTCTCGTGCATTGAATTGAATTTTCCATTGTCCTTTTGTTAATATGGCCTCACACTAACACGTTCAATTCAGTTCCTCTTTTCCTGCCAATCAAAGATGGACCTTTATGATGCAGGTGTCAGTCAAAGCAATAGGTTAGCATCTCGCGGTTAGCATCTCTGTGTGCTGTCCAGTCTGCCGAACCATCCCGGTGTGAACTTTTCACCCCCACAGCAGAGAGTTTGGCCCTTCTCCAGTGTAATATCTACCGCGCTATTCACCTCCGACCCAAACGCAGAGCATCACTCACCAAGAGCTGGAGCATAGAAAGTATTCCAGGTATTTCCCTGACTGACAGGATTTAATTACATGTTAAAATAATTCTCTATTATTAAAGGTCTGCTAAAAAATAGTTTCAGGTCCCTGACATGAACGGTAACCTGGGTCGAGGTAGCGACTTTCCTTTGGCTTGGCTTTTTTAAAGACCTGTCAGGAAAGAGTAATGACCTAGTGAATATTCATCAAAACTCACTGGCTCTGTGCCTAACAGAGGTTAATGGTTGTGCATTATAGGTACACAAGTAGTGACACACACATCCATAATAAATAAATGTGGGTGCACAATCGATACAAGCATACTGGTTCGAAAAGTAACTTTAATTTATTTACTCACGAAAAACTATTTTACTTACCTTTGGCTCTAAAAACAGCACATACCCATAGATTTTACAGAATGACATTCTGTGTCTAATGCTTCACCTAAACCTCTGTTTACGCCACTAGTTAAAAGCGATGGGAATTGGTGTCTTTTGTTGCCATTGGTATGTCCAACGACAATTTTGTCCAACTTTTGTTGTGAGCAAAACCTGAAAAGGTGAGCAAAACTAAGGAAAACCTCCTTTTGGGGATGCACTTATTTATTTACTTATTGCACTTAAAAATGCAATAAAAATATAGTAAATAAAGATTGTTTTTACTTGTAATGTGTGTCTTGTTAGAGTTAGAATGTGGGTTAGGTTATAGGGTTTATAACTAGCTGTATATATATAAGCCCAGCAGTATACTCTCTGGTGCAAACAGATGGCTGCAATTACAAAAAGCATGTGCTGAGCCTCGTTCATAGTTTATATGAATTCATATAAAAGCACTATTCGCTAGATTGTTCATTTTTAGTAGCATAAAAACTGATTCTGTGTCAACATGAAACGCTTTCACTGTCAGAGTAAACAGTTTACAGAATTAGCCAATACACAAACCTGTACAGTGACTGAAAGCATACAGCTATACTTTTTGTATCACTATGTGAAGTAGGCAAGAAACAATGAGAAACTTGGGTTGAAACTCAGAAATATCAGGTTGTTTATCTAATTTATCTCAACCAAAACCAAAGTGCTTGAAGTTCCACGCTAAGAATCGCTCCAAACCGTGCTGCTAATTCGGCATGTAATTCAACGTGAAGTTAGCATTAGGCAACAACAGAAGCATTACCGAGATGTCTAAGAATGTGTGGCAAGCTGCGATCGCAGCCGAAGATAAGGTCCCATCTGTTCCACTACCTCCAGTGGGTCTATAACTGGAACCAGACAGGCCCATCACTTGTTCAATGGGTCCAGAGGCCTGTGTTGGATTAGGACCAGAGTTGGGCCACACTCGTTATTATTGTAGATTCTAAGGGCTGAGGACGGCCTCTTTCTTCTTCTCTCTAGTTTCCTGGCAGGATTAGAGAGGCGAGCCTGTGTTTCTCAGGCCACTATCAGCACATCTTTCCAGACGGTCACAACAGTGGTGCTAATGACAAGGCCCTGTGACATCTTCTTCTGCTGTTACGATAATTTCATTTGATGTGCCAGCAGAAAGAAAGGTTTTCAGTCCTTCTGAATGATTGAATGTTGTGTTTGGCCAAAGCTAACGGGTAAGTGGATGGAGAATAATGAAGGATTAAGGGCGAACTGGGGAACTGTAGGGAATTTCTAGACCAGTGGTCTTCAGCTGGTGGGTTCTAATAGAGTAATGGCCAACAAGAACAATGCTAAACACCAGTAATAAAATACAACGAACCCCATTGTAGTCAGAATAACAAAATAAAAAGGCCTTTAAAAGGAAGCAGAAAATGCTTTTAATATCTTTTTTTAAAGATTAAAGGTTGTACATCCAAATGTTTTACACTAAACATAATTTTGGCACTGTGTTGAGTTGCCATTTTATGCGCAAAATCTGGACGATGTTGTACAGCACTGTTTTTCAACTGGGGGTGCGGGTTCACTGGAGGGTTTTAACAAACTTCCAAGATGGCCTCAAGATGACCTAAAATGTTTTAAAATAAGCCAGTGTAAGCATTAAAATATGCTAAAAGAGTATTTTTCAAATATTTCTGCAAATATGGACAATGAGGTCATTGAGTTCAAAAAGATTGTGATCCACAGTTCTAAATGATTGACAAGGCACTATAACGTGGGCTCTCAATCAGAAAGCAAAATATAACTTATCACTCCCCAAATATTTTGTCATTTTGAAGGGCAATCTTTTCCTCTTTAAAACCACTAAAAGGCGACAAGCTTCTCTCCACCTCAAATCAAAATCAAAGACTTGATTTTTGCGGCATGTTTCTTATCTGATAGCAAGGCGTACAATAAGAATTCAGTCTTAAAATGTCCACAGGGCACATTACACAAACGTGCAGGTGTCTTGCTGTTTCTTGAGACCCCCCTCTGCTATGATTTTAGACTGATATTGCAAAGTACAGCAGATCGTGTCCTTTGATAAGTTAGAACCCCAAGTGTGCAATAACAAAATAAATACGCTGCCATCACGTGGCCACTCAAAAACCCTTAGAAATATCAAAGCAGGAGGCCTTCTGACAAGACGCATTAGCCATGACATGTTAAAAGCGATGACTAGCAAGCCAGAAGGCTTCTCTGTCCTACTAACTCTGCTTTAGGAAAAAATCAAACTGCTGTCATACTTTTCCAACCCAACCATGCTTCCAACTCAGCGTCAATCATGAAAAACCACACAGACTGTCAGTCAGTTAAGAATCCCTAACGAACTTGGACAAAGGACTAATAATGGTTTGAGATTGAGGGCTAGGTCCTTTTGTTTATAGTGTGTAGGTTAGTGAGCATGAAAAGATCTGCGTTTTGTATAAGGAAATTACAAGCCTTATTGAGACTTGTTTGCAGATGTGTGCAGGCTTGGCTGTAGACTTCGCAGTCGGGATCCAAAACGTGGATCTGTACCCAATTATCTACCTCATAATCATGGGCCTGCAAATCCTGGCCAGTGTCATGGACTAAACAGGGGAAGATGGGGAAGACAGGAGAAAAATCACCAAGGCCAAGGCACTGTTTTTGGAAATATTTGACAAAAAATGTTTAAATAGTCTTTATTAAATCTAAATGCAATGAAGATGCTATAAAGGTATTTTTGTTACCAGCTCTGTTTTAGGTGCCATTTTAGATTGTTGTAAGATTTAAAATATTCTATTAGACAAAAAATGCCCTTAAGCACAAATGAACTGTGCCATGCTAACTTAAAAAATCATATCTTGGTACATTCTGAACATGTGACATGGTTTTACAATTTCTAGCCAAAAATCTCCTTTCCCTGTTATCATAGTTTTTGTTTCTCTTATAAAATTCAAGAGTGAACCATATGACTTTTAAACATAGCCGTAACCATATGAAGTTTAAATAAAGTCAGACAGTTTTTTCTGTCTGTTCTGTGTGAGTGGATACGTTATGCATGACGAATCTTGTCAAGCATGAAAAACTAATGAATATTTAAAAAGAAAAGGACTGTGGAATAGCATACTAACATACTAATCTTTGTAGGCTAGTTTTAAGCATATGCTGTAGTAGTGTGCTTACTATACATAGTCTGGACAATTTCTGTACATTTGGAATATCTGGATTGAACATATTGCATTTGCAAAATATGCAACATACAACAAAGCACATGTAGGGAATTTTATATGCCAATACAACGGCCTTAACCTTCCATTTCCAGTGCGATGAATGAACTGAAAATAGTGACTATGGTGATGTTGATCTTCATTGTTTTGACACATTATTTGATCATTTTATTTGATATTTTATTTGTTTTTAGTGTATTTTTTAAAAGTATTTATTACTAATTTATTGTAAACTATACACATCATTGCAAGTTTTTTAAACAGATATGTACAGATGTGTAAAAATCTTACTACAATCTTATACCCCTTGAATATATATTTTATATTTCAATAGAATATGTTATAATTAATGTTAAATAAAGCCTGCAAAGTACTTGCAGATTGGTGAATTGAGGGCACTTCATCAGATGTGCACACAAATGGGACCTCATTTCAGTCACTGCTCACAAACAGACTCTGATTGAGGTTCAGAGAGGTCACTGGACTTGACAGACATGAACCGCTGTCAAAACATGCCTACACAGATCTGTCATCTAACCATCGTTATCACCATGCGCATGCTTGTCAATATGAGATTTATTTTTTCAGTGATCAGGTTTAGACTGGCATTCAATCAGTCAGAATGCTGATGGTTCATTCAGAGGTCACTGAACTGCGGTAAATGAGCGTCAAAGAGACGCATTGAGTTCAGTCGCTGATCAATAGCAGCTGAACGCTGACTAGCAGCAAAATCAGGTCATATGCTGCCCTCTAGTGCCCTTACAAACCCAAATCCCTAACGGGTAACGGTGAAGTATGCATTAAAATGATTATTGTTACACGTGCCGTTTATTTTTTATTGTTGTTTATAAATAATAAATATTTGTGTTAAGAATATTTGTGATATATAATAAATATTAGTTAATTAGTTAATAATAAATAATTAGCTATATTTATAACACTAAAAATATTTTTGTTATATTTCGTTGGAACTTTTCTCAAAACAATTAAAAACAGTTTTTCTTATTATCATAAGGCCAGAGATAATGGGATACAATCATTCTCATTACTGTATTAATACGGAGAAACAATGATATATTACAAAAAAAAAGTCTAATGAGACTTAACTGTAATCAAAACAATGTCAGAGTGCAGAAAATATTCTTTAAAACAGGCTGTATACAAAAAATATATACTGTATGGAAAATAGAATTCATTTTCAAGGCATGTTTTCAAGAGATTTTGTACTTTAGTTTCTAAATGCTATCACAGTTAAAAGTGAAAGCAGACTCGGCTGGGTGTAAGTGACATTGTGCTGTTGTCTGCAGTCCTGTCCTGTCAGTGTCCATGGCCTCTGTCTAAAAATCCGACAGCTAAAATCCAGACAGAAAGCAGCGAAACGTTTCTTCAGCAGACACACACTGAACAGTCAGAAAAATCCAACTCATATCCACAACAGGTGGAATGTCAAAGTTACTAAATACTGATGTAATAACCTTGACATAGATTTTTACATCTACAAACATAAATAAATTAACATATAACTGTTGTATTTATTAATGGTATAATAGTGTGATTACAGTAGACTACACTCTGTGCCGCATTGAGCCATTTGTTCATTTAAATTTGGATATAAATTCATTCAGGTTGTACATGCTCTCTTATTATTTCTTGTAGGATGAAAGAATTATTACGTTACAATGGTTTTACTTCTAAAGAACATGGGATGTCATTTAATACATTTCAAGTCTAGAACTTAATGGTCATTTTATATCAGTGACCATTATACCATTATATTTTTACAGTATATAGGCAAAAAGCTCTTTCTACTTGTGTTGA
This sequence comes from Ambastaia sidthimunki, assembly GCA_036877625.1. Taxonomy (NCBI): domain Eukaryota; kingdom Metazoa; phylum Chordata; class Actinopteri; order Cypriniformes; family Botiidae; genus Ambastaia; species Ambastaia sidthimunki. Next base: position 26,090 of record JAZGTK010001173.1, on the reverse strand, counting down.
TCTTCTTGCAACATTGCTGCATATTTTATCCTGATCAATGATGTGACCTCTTCTTTACCCCGTTCACAAAAATGAATCCATGCATGCAGAAAAATTGTCAAACGTGAAACACGCTGCAAGGGTTACACAAACAGACACACACTTTTACATCACAGCTTGCTCAGATTACTTATGCTTGATGAATCTTAACAGACACGTTGTTATTTTCTGACGTATGGCCTTACACAACTGACCTGCAGGAGAAAAACTACAAATGCAAAACTGATGCTTAACAGTGCGCATACAAAACAGGAAGGTGGATGTTTAGAAATACAGGCCACACATTTATTTTTATATGGACTGTGCTTGTGTGTTTTGTATTAAATAACACTGACCCCTTGATCTCCTATATTTTATATAGGAATAATGTCCTATAATACTACTACTAATATTACTACTAATAGTAATTTATCTAGAATTGTTGTTTTAGTATTTTTTGGGGCAATTTTTATTAACATATAACACACACTTGTGTCTTTAATTTGTATACAGTGGGGTCCAAAAGTCTGAGACCAAATGACAAATAACAAACTGACAAAAAATGTTGAATTATAACATTAGCATTTTAAAATGTTTTTAAAATGTTTCACCTTTTTGCTCTAGTAATACACGAAACCTCATGACCTGTGTTATCTCATAATTTTTAAGAATATTCTAAAAAGCTTTTTGCACTTCATTTATAGAGGAAAGATGGTCATTCTGAGAAATATTTGCAGGTAATATGAAATTATTTTTGTAAGCATTTTTGTCATGTCCTTATTAGTTTCAGAGCTTCAGAGTTTCAGAGGTTTATTCATACAGAAATTATAAATTCGATGTCCCCTTTGGTTAGATTGTTTACAGATCATACACTTAGCATCTGCATAAAAGAAAGTGACAGTAACAAGATACAAATCCAAGCAATGTAGACAGATAGATAGAGCTGGAAGGAGAGATACAGCTGCACAGCTGGCATGGCCCTAGCAACCCAGAGGGGGCAAGAGGACACGGTCACATGTTGATGTAATAGGACATCAGGCCAGGATACATCTGCAGATACATCTGCAAGGTCTTACACAGTTGTAAGTGTGAGACATAACGGCCGCACCTCAAGCTACGACTGAGACCAGTTACACCTTTCCTATATTTAAACATATTTAAGAGAATTAGCTGGGATAAAACGTTCAGTCCGGACTTCTGCAGCCCATACAGTACATGTTACAGCTATGAACCATAAGAAACAAAACAACAGCTAAAATACATGCATAGCTCAGAGAACAAAGTTTTGACGGTGTGCTGTGGGACAAGGAGTGTCAAGAAAACATAAATGTATAACAAAATGCTGAAGGGGTACCTCCTGGTCATGTTCAAGGCCCAATTTAATCTTTAAAACTGCTTTTTTCAAATTTTTGAATTTGGTTTTATATATTCGTTATTTTTTTAAATAAAACTTTCAATCATTATTTTGCAAAAACATTATACTAATTACTACTAAAAATTGTAATGTTTATGTTTATTGTAAACAGTGGCTGGCTGTTGTTGAGTCAATGAAATCAGCACCATTAAATAAATATGACTTATATGACTTTTGTTATATAAGGTTAAATACCTATAATTGATATTTACATTACTACTTTAATATTTTTCTCACATGGCTTCCCTTTATCTTAATGCAGTTTGTATGAATGCACATCATGTGAAGAAATAGTTTTATATTAAATAGTTTTGTATTTAAATGCTCTAATAGTTTTAATGAAAACGCTTCTCATATCAGTACTATTAATGATAGGTGTGTGGGTTTTTTTGGGGTGGAGGGGTGACATAATGAATATTTTAAAAATAAATTTTATTTCTACAGTATACTCATGCACAAAATCTGTAGCTTAAAGTATAGTGTTCATAAAAATAGGTGCTTCTTTAAATATGGCAGATTCAAATATTTATTAACATTTCAAATATTTAACTTAACACTTCACATTAAATGAGCATTGGGATCAAAATAAAAAAAAACATCTCATGTCATTCATGGAATTTTTGAAATATGTTTATGAATATGCTCTGTATTTCTAGTTAAGACCCAAAAATAAGCTGTGGATTCTATTAAAGATATTACTTTTGTAATTCAACAAAATTACAACATCATCCTTGCTAAATATTTAATATAAATAAAATATCAATCAGAATAGATTTGATCAAAAGTGGGTCAGATCTGTAAGTGATCTGTTTTTTATTTAAATGCAGAGAATGAAGACAATTCTGGTCAGCTAGATCAGCATTCTGTATAACAACACTAATAAAGTGATCCAGCAACATTAGTCAAAACTGGAGGATAATGTTTTACATTACAAAATATATTGCTGGCATAACAAATGTACATTAATTTTAGAATCATAAATTGGAGCTGGAATTGTGCTTTAATTGAATTAAGGATATTTTTTAAAGAAATTACCAGACACAAATGTTCTTATTTGAGCAGTACTGCTGTTGTTCAGAGTGTTTTTTGATTTTTGAACAGGGATCAGTGTGGTACACACATACAATCTCTCTTATACTGCTGGGGCAGATTATAAACACCTCAGCTAATTGGATTTAATGAATGATTTAACATAGCACAGCCTGATCAAATCAAATGCCCTCATTCCGGCAATTTAATACCGGGTCAGCGGTTTGTAATGTGAACATGTCCCACACAACCCAAGCTCTGAATCACCCCTCCCCTCTACTTTTAACACTTCTGTCTACTTTACATTGCATGAGCTTTCAGTGTTTTTTAGTTATATGTGT
>JAZGTK010001173.1:0-23238 GCA_036877625.1 Ambastaia sidthimunki | reverse complement strand
GTCAACATGATCATACCATGATGTTTATGGTTGTGAATAAGAAATTAACATGGAAACGTTAAGTAACATAGGTTACTGATAGCAGCTCTAACAACAATCTGCTGTTACATGACTGGTTATGTAGTGATGATTTGAGATGTAGTTTCAAATCATCACTAGATGTAGTAAACCAGGTACAATATAATTTAAATTTAATAATTTAAAATAATATTTTAAAAGTTAATTTGAAAGTAATATTTTAATGTTGTGTTGTCTGTGCATAAATAAAAACAGACAGTTTTACTCATTGAGAGATTTATTCGTGAGGGAATAATTACCATACAATTTTAATGGGAGTCTGATTCTTGAATCTTAAGAAACATTAATTAATGCTGTCACGTAACAAATCTGCATCACAGATCAAATTAAATGAATTGCTAATTACAACATTGAAATAAAAATGTAACGCCTGTACAAATACTAGAAATTGTGAAATAATGAGAATAATAGATAATTGTAATAAAACAGTACTCATTTCATTTATAACTTACCGTTTATGTCATTTTATTTCCTGCCTTTTTCTTTACAAAGGTCCAGAAATTAAATGTTTTTCGTCAGGTGTGTTATATAATAATAATAATAATAATAAATATGATGTCATTACCTTGCTATTTTGCTGCCAGCCAATTGCTGATCATGGTTTTGAGCATTGATATATCTGCCCTTCCCAGTGCACACAAGAATGCTCAGTAATCTCAAAACAACTTAATCCGGATATTTTAATCTAATCTGCTAAACTTGTTTGAAGAACCAAATTAGCCAGAGATCAATTATTAGAATTCATGGTCTTCATGATTGGAAGATCTGGCATCTATCAAATAATCTCAGAAAAATAAATTATTTTTTTATTTCCCCAATATTTATTACACACAGGCAGTAACTTGTTGGCTTTCAAGATCTAAATCTGGTGTGAGTGGACCTGAAAAGGCAGATTCAAGACAGCACATCATGCAGTTAATGGCAGAGCTAAAATCCTGTTCTACGGTGCATAGCTATTTATTTCACAGTTTTAATTTGCTATAATTTGCAGTAGCCTAGTTGACAAGCTATATTGCATGGAAGGCATGTATAAAACCCCTTGTAATTCTATAACGTATAACTGTATTAAACTTTCTACAGCTGCACCATCGAGAGTGTCCTGACGGGTAGCATCACTTCCTGGTTCGGGAACAGCTGAACGTACCATCCACACCAAGCTCCCTGACCTGCAGGACATCTACAGCAAGTAGTGCCGAACCAAGGCCAGAAAGATTGTGAAGGACCTCAGCCATCCTAACAAGTTTAAACGGTAATATTGTGAAACATCCTTACAATTTAAAAGAAAATTATTTTCAGTGTCACATTATCATTTTTCAGGATTCTTCTCTAGAATTCCTTTGTAACAATGTAAGTCTTCACTATCACTTTTTCAACGTAACATAAGCTTGCTGAATAAAAGTATTAATAAAAAGTATAAAAAAAACACATTGTATCAGCCATGTTGGAAAGCGTTATTTAAAACACTATCGTTTTTCCCGCTGAAACGAGGGAATTTAAGCTTTAGCTCAAAAGGGAATAATAAGTATAATTAATGGTAATCAACTATACTAATTCTGTAAGATGTATATATGTTTTACCTGATTAAGCAGAATTAATAATAACAATTAATTAATGCATTCATCCAGCGAAACATTTTATAATTGTACTTAACTCTAATGGTGCGTTCACAACAGACGCGAATGAAGCGTTAAGCGCGAATGAAGTAAATTTCACACGTGAATGAAGCGAGTAAACTCAAAATGTTCAAACATCCAACTCCGCGTCTGGTGTGAACGCCCCATAGGAAATGTTATTTCCCGTGGTCTTTAGAAAATGAACTTCTTACAGTGCTACTTTAGAGCATGTACCAAGATCTTCAAGTTTAAGTGACGTTTGTTTGTGAGCAGTTAAACACACAAGCAATCACAAGTGAATACAAAACGGTTTATTAACTACACTAAGACAAACAAGACTAACTATAGACGAATAATACAATATGACAATACAAATACAAAAGCAGGAAAGATAGAAAAAGTAACAGAATGGCAGTATCACAAATCAACACATCTGCACGAACCATCAACTATCTGTAAATCACCTTAATTAAAAGGGGTCCTATAGCTTAAGCATCAACTGATGGACGAACTGATACTTGCATTGGCTCTTTGTGGGGCGGTGCGAAGTTCCGGATGCGAGTGTGTGAGAGAAATTGAAAGTTGAAGCGTCCGTAACTAATGATGGCGTCCGCTACGCTGTCCCATGGGCGGATTGCTTAGCGGAGATTGCAAAGTGTTGCTGAAGTGCGATTTGACGGAAAAGGGTCCTAGAGAGTTTGCGAGGTTGCAAACACTTTGAGCGAGGTTGCCACCTCTTGGGCAAGATGGCTAAGTCCTGGACGAGTTTTCAAAACATCCCGGGCGCTGGACTGGACGAAGAAAGTTTGGATAATGCCCGTTCTTTGCATGTTCTCTCTTTGGGATGCCCCACCCCCGGCCTGTGATTGTCCAATGTTAAGGTGTGCGGGTCAAGCAGGAACAGTTTCAGTTTCAACCCGACACCTTATTTGCATAGTGAACGGGGCTTGCAGAGTTTGTGTTAATAATGTGAAGATTAATATTTAAAGATGTAGATGCCAGCTATGGTATTGTGACATATACCAATGTTTAGGAATTTAAAGGAGCATTGTTCAAAGACTAAACATGACAGGGTTTAACACACATACACAATAATGATATTATAATTGTATAATATAAACACAGAATATAAGAGTAATATAGCCCGTGTTTAGAACAGGGTGGCATAACATGGATACAAGCACGCAATACAGAAATATACCTATATACATTTAGAACAGCTTATTTGGTGATATGACTTGGATATGAGGGGTTTTCACTGAGGGCTTAGTTAAACATCTGGCTCTCCTGCAAATGTTTCCTAGCCCAAGATCTCGGGTTCCCCTGATGGAATGCTTTTGAAGCTGGGGAGGTGTTCTAACCCATCACTCATTTACGATCAGCAAAAGGGCCGAGGGAGACACTGAGTCTACCCTAGTACCACTCCATGATCTAAAAGAGCATTAGAAGATTCTTCTGCGGTCGCCCTCAGGGGCGGACGTGTTTTCCTCTCCTTCCCCGTGACCTTGCCTGCTTTGCTTCTTTAGTCTCGTCTAGTGTCTACTGACTCCAGTTGAGAGACTCTCTCTGCCCCGGACTGCTTTTCAACTAAAATCATGGATTTGATCAACTGGTCTCTCAATGCAATTGACACCATCTTCCTGAAGAGAAACGTGGGTTCGGGGAAACTGATTGTCCTGCCGGAACGTTCGCAGTGGGGTATACGATGAACGCGTGGGAGACGTGGCGGGTCGTGTGCTTGGTGGCTCTTTCCGTGGAGGACATTGAAGACATCTACCTTTTCGGAACCATGATTACAGGTCTATTGCTGATTGGATTAGGCATTGATTAGGTAAACCGCATTATGGATAACATTATGGCGAAGCTCGAGGCTTTGCAAAGGGGAATGGATCGATTTGGAGACCAGAATGGACAAAGAGAGTAGTTGAGTAAATTGGTATGCGGCTACTCGCCCCAAGCCCAAACAATTTTAATCTTATCTGCTTTCGGCTCCCTTAACAAAAAAACAACTCCCCCGGCAGATCACAGCAGTGAGACGCTCTTGCACTCCTCGCCCCCACCTTACTGCCAGCCTGGTAAGCGGGTCTGTGTGTCCAGCGCTGTACTATAGCTGCAGGACCGGATGGCTGCTTGCCTACGTTGGATTACCCCAACCCCAAAACCTCCTTTACCTTGTCTTACATGTTGTAAAAGTGTCCTAATTATGTGCTTCTGTAGCTGAGGTGTTTTTCTCCCCTAAGAGCATAGTCTGGGGGTGGTTTTTTTTTTCCGCCTCACCTTTTCTCATGTGATGCTGTATTTCTTTATATTCTTGTCTTACCGTCCTGTCTACCCCCCTCTTGTAAAATCATGTATGTTTGTATTATGTGTGGATAGATTGATTTCATTTCACTACTTGTTGTATTCTGTATAACTAGTATGTGACAAATAAATCTCTAATAAATGAATGAATAAATAAATGAATTAGGAAGACCAGGGTCTCTGACCTATTACCAATTTTACGATCAGCAACAGGGTGAAGGAGATGATAAGATCTTTGGGGATGGCATGGTTTATTGGGACCCTTGGTCCATTCCCCCCATCCAAGTCATATCTGAGGCTGTTACAATTCAGATGGTTCCTGACCCTGATGTGGCCTCACGATCACACGCTACAACATACTGACCCCAAACTTTTAAACAATCACATATATTGTTAGCATCATCAGATCTGAGGCAGGAGCTGATGTCCGAGCTGGTGGTGGACATCGTGAAGGAGGAAAGCTGTGCTCACCGAGAGAGCACTCAGGGCTCAGGGTTTACAGAACAACAACTTCTCCACTAGCGAAAATGTACCCAGTGCCCGTGGGTCCTCAACACTTTGCAGTCCGGACACAGGCTCCAGTTCAAAACAAAACCATCCAGTTTTCAAGGGATAATCCCAACTTGGTTAAAAGATGAGATACAATGCAATCTCATCTCAAGAGGTTTAATCGTCATCTCAAGCGTCTGCCTTTTCACATACAACGAATACAACATTCTCCCCTTCGGTCTGTCATTAGCCCCATGCACTTTCACGAAGTGTATGGATGCTGTGCACATACCTTTTCGAAGTCAAGGTATACGAATAGCCAACTACTTGGACGACTGGCTAATCTGCTTCCCTTTAGAGCAGCAGGCCAGGCAAAACACAGAACTGGTGTTGACACACTTACAGAAGTTGGGGCTAACTTTGAACGCCAAAAAGAGCTGTCTTACCCTGACCATGGCAATGGCGTATCTGGGCCTAGATCTAAATTCTATAACAATGAGAGCATCCCTGACCCCACAAAGGCAGTCCCAGTTTTCCAAGAGGAAATGGGTTACAGTGAGGTTTGGCCAGAGGCTGCTTTGCCTGATGGCTGCAGCCAGTCAGGTAGTGCCACTGGGTCTACTTTACATGTGCCCGTTACAGCGATGGATGAAAGTGCACAAAGTAAGTCCATACGAAAAGGGACAACAAATCATTCAGAGGGGCACCAGTTGTCTTCCAGCAATTCAATGGTGGGTGTCAACTCCAGGCTTGAAGGAGGGAGTCGCTTTGGGCCGTCTGTGTTCGAGGGAGACAATAACAACAGATGCCTCAGAGATGGACTGGGGGGCTGTCTGGAGAGAAAAACCAGTACAGGGACAATGGGGTGCCACACTAAGAAGTGCACATATAAATCTCCTAGAACTGGAAGCAGTATTTCGAGCACTGATTCTGCCTCTACTTCAAGAGAAGCAAGTAATGATCCGGTCAGACAGTACAACAGTGGTTTTCTATATAAACCACCAGAAAGGCACATGCTTAAAATCCCTACACAGAAAAGCTTGCGAACTCCTGTTATGGGCACATGCCCGCGGGGTGTCAGGACAACACTGCAGCCGATCTCCTGTCCAGAGGAGGGCCCAGGCCAGGGGAGTGGCGACTTCACCCGTCAATAGTACAAGTGGACCTCTTTGGCTCACAAGAAACTGCACATTGTCCCCTGTGGTTCTCAATGACAGGCCCCAAGGGACCTCTAGGGGTGGATGCCTTGGCGAGCACGTGGCCTCCAGGGCTTCTGTATGCTTTTCCGCCTTTCCTGCTTCTGCCAGCAGTCCTGGCCAAAGTGAAGATCTTGAAAGCCAAAGTACTGCTGGTGGCCCCCGATTGGCCCCAATAGTCATGGATGCCAATCCTTGTGACACTGCTAAAAGGGCACCCATGGTGCCTCCCAGTGAGGGAGGACATGCTGTCCCAAGCTCAGGGCCAACTCTGTCATCCGAACCCAGGGAGGTACAGGCTACACGTTTGGCACCTAAATGGGAGTCTTCAAGAGACCTTGGAGAGGCAGTGTTAACAACCTTACAGGCGGCAAAAGCCCCATCTACAAGACGACTTTATGCTTTATGGTGGGAGAGGTTCTTTAGATGGTGTCAGTTGGAAGACACTGACCCAGTTGGGTGCGAGACAAAATCAATCTTGAGGTTCCTCCAGTTAGAATTAGGACTAACAGAGTCAACCATGAGGGGATTTGCCGAGTTCTACTGGCTGAATGTGATGGCAACAGTTACACCTTTTGTTCTGCAGATGTCAGTACCTCTTATGTTGAAAATATTTAGGGTACTAATTACCTAGTGGTTTACTTGTACATTATGAAAACCAATAAATGTTTTGATTGCATGAAATTGTTGTCTGTTTTTCTTCTTGCCCTGCTATGTTCCCCTCATGACCTTATCTGGTACACAGATGACCCATACTGTGGCGTGTTGACTGAGATGAAATAGAACGATGGGTTACATACATAACCTGGTTCTATGAATGAAGTCAACACACCACACGGTGTAGTCACTCGGGGAATTCCTGCCGCCAGTCTAAAAAAGAGAAAGGGGCGGTCCTTCAGCACCTGTATTTATAGACGGTGATTGCATTGACCCATACAGTGGCGTGTTTACTTCATTCACAGAACCAGGTTACGTATGTAACCCATCGTTCTTTATAACTTTTTATTCATCAAAGATTCCTGAAAAAGTATCACAGGTTCAACAGAAATATTAAATTGCAACTTTGATAATAAATCAGCATATTAGAATGATTTCTGAAGGATCATGTGACACTAAAGCCTGAAGTTATGAAGCTGAATGGTGTGAAGAGTTTGGTTCCAAAACGTGATAAATCCACAATTGTTAAATTGAGAAAAAAAGTTTTTTCTTTCACAAAAAAGGGTTTGTATGAAAACTACTAATTTCAAACTGTAATATATCATCATGAGTTTGTAATAACATCAAAAAAATTGATGTTAGAGATCGCCGGTAGTTTCGGTTTTTCTCTATAATATGTTCCCTGTTGTGATCGTCTTTGGAAGGCTTGCGCTTCTTTCCCATAGACGAAACGAGCACTGGCTCATCAATGCCATTTTTTAATATGTTCATTTTATAATGCTGAAAACACCCATTCAGAAGACGACAGTGTTTACCTGCGTTTATTGACAGGGTGCAGCCATGGCAGTTTGCGTGTTGGAATAGTGTGCCGTGATTGGGTCGAATGGAAATGTGACGTTCTGTTAAAAATCAGGACTGGCGTTTATCATGGTTTGGGAAAAAAGGGACGAAACAGTGCAGGGAGACACGGCGGATATCGCATTTTGTAAAAAATTGATGACAGAACTTTGAATAGAGACCAAATGTGAAGCTTAGTTTGGCGGTATCTCGATTTTTAAAAAAATGATGTTTATCGTTTTTTGAAACTAAACTCTTCATATATACCATATATACCAGACTAGGTTTCTATGAACAGCAGCCAGTTACATCATAATTCAATACATCAAAATTCTCTCACATGTGAGATTGTAAACCTGTAAGGATAGATAAACAACACATCCATGTTTGCATATAACAAAAATGTTGTCAAAAATGTTATTTAAGTCTATACTCTGAGGTGTGTCATTGTTTTACTTAGTGTAAATAAAACCAGTAAATGTGTTTATTCTATTACCTCTTTCATAGGCCTGGTGTGGTTTCAGTATAAGCAATCAACAACATGGCAGATTCTCAGTACAGTAACTGCTCACACTAGGACCTATAAATCAATTGCAGTTCATCATAACACTAAACAACATGATATTCCTTGTCCATTTTCACAGGAACATGAATTCAAAAGAAAAGCGGAGGTGTTTCACTGCCAGTTTAAGAACCTTAAAGATGTCTGCAAGTACTTTAGGAACCACCGGGAGCCAATTGGTCGTCTGTTGTCTAACTTTGGAAGATGCTATAAGCATGGAGACTCTGACACAAACAATCTAATAGAATGGTGCATGGCACTTTTATGCATGTTCTCTTCACTGTTTATTAGTAGTCTATCTGAAAGCTAGCATTGTGTCTTGAGTATTTTTTTCATTTTCTCCTATTTTTGGATCTGTCTACTTCTCTCAATCATCAGCTGTTTTCAGACCACAATTGTCAACAAAAAACATACTTTTAAGTTAATGTAATTATTTGTTTGACTTTTGATTTGCATGTTAATCTCAGTGAATCCTGACTAAATTAAAAGAGTACATTCTTATTGTTCCAAACTGCTCCTCATGCAACCTCAATCTCTCTGCTTTTCTTTCCCTCTAGTTTCTTCCACCGTTTAAAATAATAGTTCCTCTGCAGTATCAGAAACTGTAGATTGGATCACCTGATTGATGTGCTACTAAACAAAACTGACAAGTACTTTAACATAATACAGGATTTGCAGTCGGTTGGGAGGGTCTAAAACCCTCTAGAAGCAAAATAGAAAAAATCTGCTCAGAGGATGCTAGACAGTGACAGCTAGCCAAAAGAGTTACTGTATTTTCAAAACATACATAATCCACACATAGTTTACTGTGTATGCCCTGCAGAACAGTTCTGCAGTTGTGTAGCTGGTACAAGGGGACATACATGTAAGCATCTAATTTTATTAAGTCTTCTGTATCTGCCTTCCAAGCTATTCCAAACCAAGGCCGTGGGCAGCATGAACACGTGGTTAATTTTACACATACTTTCGACTCCTTGTTCCAAAAAATCATATTCAGTTTATTCACTACAAAAACACGAACAAAAACGAGTTGATAATTTCAGATAAACGTAAAAGTAAACGAAAGTGAACTTATATCCGTCAAAAGTGGTAAAAAAACCTTATTTTACCCCACGTCAGGCAAACAAAATTCCCATACAAAGACCTACCGGGCGTGACGTAAATTCCCACAGCTATAACAAAAGTAGACACACTCAAACATTTCCAAATAGATACATAATTAAATTGACATAAAAAGACATAAATTCTACATTCATTCAAAACACTTACATACATATTTAAGAATAAATACGTTTAGGACTTGGAATCTAAAATACGATGAAATGGCCACAACATTATGGCCCCTAATTCTTGTTTAACAAGCAATTACCACCAACAGTATATACAAGTGGCCATCATGATACACAATATTAAGTAATGCATGATCTAAAGACTGACAAAAAATTCAACATTACAGATAACAGTCCATGTATTAACAAAAATATCAAAATGGTTTTCTTTAGAAAATAGTCCATAGATGTCTTCTCAAATTAAAAAAGATCAAAAACAAAAAAAGCGAATGCTCCAAGTGTTTTCAATGGTCTGTATTCTTGTGTTTAAAAAAACATGTATGTTGCATAATGAGGTGTACAGCATGTCAGTAGATGAGCATCAGTGTATATGCAGAGCCAGAGAATCCAGAACTTGACTCAGTTGGAGGCGGACATTCACTGTTGCCTCTAAACCGCCTCCATCAGGAATCAGACCTTGTTGACAGGCTTCTCCAATTCATTTGTCCGTGTCTTGACACAAACACGTCAAACAAACCTTTTGGAATCTGCTATGGCTTCAATGACGCGTCCAATAGGCCAAGAATTTCTCTGTGCAGATTCATCTACAACGGGCACAACATCACCAATGGCAAAGTTCCTGCGAGTCTTATTCCATTTCATTCCACTTCACATAAAACTGTAAGCAAGGCTTCATCATCTAGTACTTGTTGCTTTGTTACAGAGTACAACACTCTCGTAAAGAGAGTGCACCAAGTGCTGCACCAAGCGCTGCACCAAGCGCTCCCATACACCACCATGATGGGCCCCATAGGGTGGATTAAAGGTCCATTTTATACCATTTTGTGTTAGACTACTTTGGAGTTTACTTTGATTCAGTTCCAATATGGCTTGTTTGAGCTGACGAAGTTGGTTCCATTGTCTGACCGGAATACCTTAACTTGTCCTCTGCGGCAGATGAATCCTGATGTAATTTATACAGGAATCTGTATTGAGAGAATGTGCCACCTCTAAGTGAACTGCGCGACAGTTTAAGCAAGTGAAAAGGACCCCATATCTTTTAAAAAAACTTCTGCCTTTCTTTACTTCTGTTGGAAGTAATGGTGGAATATCAGCTGAGATTCTGTCAACAGGAAGATCAGACATTTTTTGCTCACCTGGCTTTTGCCGTTGTGTTTGGCACACCATACACTCTCTGATTACCTTTCTAGATGTGGCATTGGCATGAGGGATCTAGTAATGACAGCGAAGAATGAAAATCAATGTGGTTTCTTCCTCTATGACCAATTTTTTCATAAATATGTTGAAGAATGAGCTTTGAGACATGGCTTTCTTTGGGCAAGATTGCAGGATGTTTTGTTTCCTCAGGTAAGGCTGACTTGCTCAGTCTGCCGCCCACTTGTAACACACCATGAGCAACAACTGGATCAAGCTTATCATCAATGACTTGACTTCCTCACAGCACCAGAGCTCAGGGCAGCCATTTTATCTCCAGAATGTTTTCTCTGCAGAAAGCGCACTATGCCTTCTCTGCCAAAGACAGATAATCAGTTGTGAGCAGTGAGTTCCATTTGTTTCCCTGTATAACACAGATTTGATTTTCACAGTGTAAGTTCTTTATCTTCTGCTTTTCCTTCATTTGCAGCTTAAGTCTTTCTTTTAGTTTCAAGATCCATGCTACATCTTTTTTGAGTTTTGCCCAGCTGGAGAAATACATCAGTAGCCGAAGGTATGACACAGCACCAAATCCAGCCTCGCTGGCATCACAAAAAGATGCTGTGCCATTCTTATCTCTCCACATCCACTGGGTGTGAAACATCTTCTGACACTGAATGTGTCAAGCAGAACTAAATCATCCATATCATCTATATATCATCTATATATATAATGACCCACTGATTTATCATATCACGGAAGGCATCATTGACATAGGCTTGGAAGCACGCGGGACTATTGGCTAGACCAAAGGGCATGACCAGATACTCATGCCCTTGGTGGTGGTGGAGAATGCAGTTTTCCATTCATCACCCTCTCTGATCCGGATGAGGTTATAGGCCATTCTGAGATCGAGCTTGGTGAAGAATTTAGCTGAGCGAAGTTGTTCCAGGGCGGCAGGTACTAGTGGCAAGGGATAACGGTACTTTATAGTTATGTCATTGAGACCTCTGTAATCAATACATGGGCGCAACCCACCGTCCTTTTTTTTCACGAAGTTAGGTTCATTGGGGTGTTCGATTAAGGTATCAGGTCTCACTGGTGATTCAGGTTCTTGGTGGAGCGGATACATCGTTCTTGGCATTCAGGGGACCAGTGGGTAATTTGTTTATGCGCCCAGGAGATGGTAGGGTTGTGTAAGTCTAACCACAGGTAACCCAGGATTATGGGAGTTTTGGGTGAGTTGAAAACAAACTGGCGTATACTCTCTTCGTGTAGGGCCCATACTCGTAGCCTCAGATCTGTAGTCGTCTGCGAAACCTCTCCTGAGCCTAGGGGTCTTTCGTCCGCAGCCTCCACTGCCACAGAAGAACAGGAAACAAGAGGTATTTGGTGGTTCTGAGCGAATGTTGCATCTATAAAGTTAGCTGCTGCACCGGAATCTATGAGAGCATTTTTGGTTATTATTTCTCCATTACAGATTACTTGAATGGGGACTTCAAGGCTTGTAGTTGATGCATTAGATTTAGACCGAAGCGGCCCCTCTGGTCGGCCGGACAGGACAGACGTTTCTTAAATGACCGGATACCCCGCAGTACAAACACAACTTCCCTTTAATTCGTCTTTCTCTCTCCTCCAGGGTCAGACGGGTATAGCCTACTTGCATGGGCTCAGAGTCTGGGACTTTTGGGAGTTCTTTGGGCATCTCTGTTGTTCTCTCTCGGAGCATGAGCGTTTTGGAGCACACTGTTTTGGTAGGTGATCTGCGGGAGCGTAACAGGTTATCAATTCTTATACTGAGTTCAATGTATTGTTCTAAAGTTTTACCCTCATCGCAACATGCTAGTTCAGCTTGTAGTTCTGGGTTGAGTCCTCTTGATAACTCAGTCTCAGTGGAGCCTCATTCCATCCAGACTGTGCTGCTAGCGTGCGAAAGGTGAGAGCGTACTCTGCTGCTGTTCTGTTTCCTTGTTGCAACTCCAATAACTGTTCTCCGACCTCTTTTCCATCTGCAGGATGTTGGAACACCTCTTTAAATTGTTGCAGGAAAGTGGAGAATGAGGGAAAGGTAGGTTGAGCAGAATTCCACACCACTGTTGCCCAGTCGAGTGCTCTGCCAGACAGAAGTGAACATACAAAGGCTATACGGCTGTTATCAGTCGGGTACAGCATAGGTTGTTGCTCCACAAACAATGAACATTGCAACAGGAAACCTTTACATTTACCTGGGGTTCCGTCAAACCTCTCAGAGAACGCCAAGCGTTGGCTGGAAAAAGCGGATGTAGCATGTGTAGCGGTGGAGGCTAATGGGTTAGCTGCTGGATTACCTGAGATATGGAGCAGTTGCACAGACTTAGTGAGTCCTTCGGTAATGGCCACCAAATGATCAATTTGTTGTTGTTGAATCGCTAGGGCGTTAGCATAAGATGTTAGCTCTGTGTGTCAGGAAGCCATTGCTGCTGGATCCATTGTTGGTGAAGTCTTCTGTAACGAAGAGTCCAGAGAGTGCGGATCCATATGCAAGCAATTTATTATCGTAGTCAAACAGACAGGGGTCAATCACCAGTAAACAACAATGCAAAAGGTAATCCAAACTCGTAATCGTTAAACAGGCAGATATGAGCCACCCATAGACTTTTTAGGCACTGAAATCTAAACTTTAGTTGCCCAAAGTTAATCTCTATTTGGGCAGGCAGCAAACAAACAGAATCCAATAAAAAGTCCAGGTAATACACAGGGAAATATACACAAGAGAAAACGCTCAGAGTTAGGGCAAAACAAGACTTCCCAATGAGTACGAGTTCTTAGGGGATATATATATATGGTCCTTAATAGCTGATGGCTTGCACCTGTGAGGGGCGTGGCCCAGGTACGGGGCTTATGGGAAATGTAGTTCATTAAAACTCTGGTGACGGTTCCCGCTGGCGATTATGGGAGGGGACCACAGAGACCGGATTCGTGACAAGTTGATCTGATGACTGCCCTCGTTTCAGGTGAGTTGAAGCTATTTTGAAGCAAATCTAGCTTAGGCTTGACAATTTGGCGGTTGGGTTGAGTAATGTGCAGTTTTCTGTACCTCCTTAGCAGTTGGTTATATGAATGCTGTGAATCCTGGTAAAGATTATTAAAGGATATAATTGACACGAGGTGGAGCAAGAGGAACCACCCCTACAGTAAAGTACTTGCACCAACTAATATGCCAAATTGTGTTATCTTGTCTTTGAACAGGAGTGGTGTCAATAACGTAAAAAGAACTGCTTTGCAGGTGAAGGCAAAGCATAAAAACATTTTGCAGAGTGGCAAGTAGGCTAATTTTAGCATTTAGTGAAATTAGTAATATAGTTGATATGGTACCTTAATTTGATTTAAAATTAATTGTAGCTACCAAAAAGACGACAGATGTTAAGGCCACAGGAGGTGGGAGTCCCCCTCAAAATCTCACACCAGCAGATAAGTTGGCACTGGCCCTAAACCGGGGCCACCCACTGGTGTCTGTTATTTTTAAAAGTTTCACCACTGTGTCTGCAGGAAGCAGGCACAACTAGGGACTTTGACAAAGAGACTGGTTCTGCTGCAGATAACCCGTGTGTGTGTGTGTTTTTTTTCTTCCCTGCAGAATGAAATTAACTCTTCCTCTCTTTGGTTTGTAAGGGTTCAAAACAATGGTGACAGAAATTATGTGTCTAAAAAGACTTAACTAAAATAAGTGTCTCTGTACACATCTCGTACATTTCTTCTATCTGCAGCCCTAAGGGCCTATTCCCAGGGTTTGTCCATTTCCAGTGGGGGCAAGACTGCAAAGGCAACGCAAATATCACAGGCCCTGTCTGGAGCCACCCATAGACTTTTTAGGCACTGAAATCTAAACTTTAGTTGCCCAAAGTTAATCTCTATTCGGGCCCTGGTTTTGGCATGTGCATAATTAAAGGCCCTCTCTGCAGCTGCATATGGTGTGAGCAAATGTGGGAGACAGGGGCTATCCCTGTCTCAACAAAATGCCATTGAACTCCCCTACAGAATGAAAAAAAAAGGGTTGAATACATAAGTTTATGACTAAATTAAGGTTCATCTTCAGCTTAACAATATTCTCTTACCTTGCCAACCTCCGAGACAAGGTAGATGCTCTGAAAATACGTGCATCATGTGCAGAGCCAGGCCATTTTACCTCAATGTTGGATATGAGACAATTCTTGTCACAGATCATCTGACAACATACAGTGTAAATATGGACCAATGATGTGATGCAATTTCAAATACACTTGATTGAGTACTTCTCTTAACCATAGCCTTCCAGAAAGATTTCAGATTTTTGAATTATTTAATTATGCAATATCTGAACGGCACAACAAACATTACTTGGCATAAAAGCTAATATTGAAATGGGCTATCTTATGAGCAACTGCTTCAGTGACAAGATAAAATCAAAAGTCAATTTCTTGTGGCTGCACTATATGCTTAGGTGCCCTTGATGCCTACCTGGATATTGAGGCTATGGAGGGATTTTCGATGGACATAATCTGCCTCCACAGGTCCAGGTGGGGCCAGGATGCGTACATAGGTGCAGCCTATTGCGCCTAGGACATTGGGAAAGGCTGAAAAAGGTAAATGGATTAATACAGAGTTTTGTGAACCTTATGGCTATGTTAAATTACATGTATTTTAATTGTTACATACCTGCAATTAAATAAAATGGCTCTTTTATCATCTGTTGTGTCAGATGACCAGGGAACTCTACTTTATCTTAAGGCACTTTATTGTAAGGCACACCTTTCGAATTTACCTGCATACTGTTGCCTTTGACAGACCTTCTGCATTGCCGATGGTGTATAGAAATGTCCCAGATGCAAAACAATCACAGAGCTATGCATTCTGACTGTTGGTAAGTGTTAACAGTTGTTAAGTGTGGCTCCAGAAGGCTACATAAGTACACAATACTGGGCCTGCTAAACCTGTATCTCTCCCGCAGAGAGTCATCAGAGAAGGCCAGCGGATTATTTCGATCTCTGAAGACTCTTGGAACTGGTGGAATAAGTGCTATTCGGACAATTTGTGCACCTTAATTAACCGTGTCGTCGAGAAATGGAGATGCCATGGTTCTTAGTTGTGGCCTTAACCCTACAGGCTACTGCTTTTATAGCCTAGGGCCTATTTAGGTCTATCTATAGCCCGCTACTAAACTCACCTGCATGTAATTCTTTGTCAAGTCAATTTCACTTTCTGATTAATCCTGGCCTCACAACAGAATTTAATGGAAATTGATAAATAGGATTTCATTAAAGAGGCTTGCACAGCATCTCTGAAGCAAATTTGTTGAATCAGTGAAATGTTGAGTCATGGGGTGTGCCTGTTGGGGCAATTGCCTACATTTTGTGTTTTAAAAGTAAAGTTTACCTTCAACTTTATTGCTTGATGGAGATGTTACATAATGCCATTTTCTGAGCAAACTAAACTTCACATATTTCATAAAAAAAAAAAAGACATAGGCCTACCAAAATTAAGTAATGGGTGCAAGAAGATATAAATAAAGTGTCAATACTTGTGCAGACAGTAAGGTTCATGTTACTAAGAAGTGTGGATATGGGTGTTATTCCAATCATATGGATGAGTGTTAATGTTAGGCCTTAAGCTATAGGCTATTTGGAGAAAATATAAGAATAATTGCCGAAACAATGTTTCTCCTTATTAATATAAAAGAACCTTGTCACCATTGATATTCGAACCTGGGATGCCCGCGTGACACTCAAAGGGCATGACCACTCTGCCAATAGCAACTTTGCCCTGCCTACGAAACAATTCTCATATTTCAATACACTATCATGACAACAACACATTTTCTTTTTACTTTTAATCATTGGGAATTCGACAAAGCTAACCAAGAATGTGATGTAAATTCATTTTTGCTGATGTTGTCACCTTTGTTTTCGGATAACCAAGTGGGAAGTGTGAGGAACTGTTTGTTTGAGACTCTGTTTACTACAGGTACATATTCTTTGTAACACTGATTTATTAAACCTGATAGTTAACCTGCCACGAAGCAGGTTAGTTCAGAAGCATATGTTACCCCAGTAACTTTGGGGTAACATATTCCCAGGGGGGTAACAGCTGGCATTCCTGTTAGAGAGAGTAATGAAACCAAATTCACTCTAAAACTAGCAAGGCTTATCGAAATTAGCCAGGATTTGCGGTTAGCGGGTTTGATGGAATACCCTCCTTGTTGCTGAGTTTGTTTCATACAATCCACCAAAAAAGCTAAGAAAACATCAGCCACTGTGGGCCCAAAGCGGTGAGTGTCCAATCCAGCTCTGATTCAGGACCAAGTGGCCTCAATGGTGGGCCATGTATGTGTCCTCTTCTAGTAACGTACCCCATGTTTACACTGTATGGTAAAAAGAAAAATAGCACAAATCTGTCCAAACCCACGCTGCTATCACATTTTAATAATCTACATTGTCTGAGGAAAGGCTAGATCTATTTAGTAAATATGCTTACCTTACTGACATGATTAATTGATTAATTTATATTTTTAAAAACTAAATTATATAACCTGTAGATGTGATATTTTATCCCTAAACATTTTCTCATTTTCCTTTTGATAAAGTCTTCCTCTGAGAGTTTCCAGCATAGAGGGTCACCATGCTAAAACAGTTGAGCAGGATGTTTGATGCCTATTTTTTCTTCCCTATTTAACGCCATGCCAGCTTTTATGGCTATATTCATGGCGAGAGCCAGGTTTAGTTGTTAGTCAAAAATACTAAATTAAAGATGTTTAAGATAATTTTTCTCTTAAAACCTTAAGACTAAATTTGGATTTAACTGGTTAAAAAAACTTTTCAAAAGTATCAACAGAATAAAACAAGTTTGTCAAAGGAGTTCTACAGGTCAGCAAAATATGCTTAATGGATAGTGGATTTTGACCAGATGGACACTTTCAGAATCAAAAGAAGAATCAGAATCTACTTTATTGCCAGGTACGTTTACACATACGAGAAATTTGTTTAAGTGTGTAACTTTCCAGTGTAGAAAAACAGAGTAGCAGTGACAGACAGCAGCAGGTATGTGCAGTGATAGACAGCAAGCAGATATGCAAAGCAAATAACTGTGTTAAATAAATAGATGTATGAGTGTTGTGTGTTCCATGTTTTATAGTAAAGTATTCATAACATGGATTGCTTCAGGGAAGAAACTGTGCCTGGACGTTTTGGTGCACAGTGCTGGTGGCAATAATTTAGTCTTATAATAATTAGAAAGTGAAAGATGTCACTCAAAAAGCAAATGGCACCGAAAAACTCCACATTCTCCATAAGCGTCAAAAACAATTGCGCCTTTTTCTGCTTTGAACCGGAGAAAAGTCAGGATCTCATCCTCTAGTTTACAAAATCGTCGCAATGCATTTCCTTTACTAAGCCATATAATGTCATTGTGGATAAGTCATTATATTGAGCCGACATATCTGACACTAACTGGCGGAAAAGGCGGTGTTGTAAACTGGAAGTACAATGAATAAAGTTAGAATAAAGTCTCACATGAGAGGCTTCTGAGCCACTCGCCTAACGTTACGTGACTATTGTTAATGTTTAATGCTAAATGGAACAGACGCGCGTCACTTCATAACTGTAGCGTCC
This sequence comes from Ambastaia sidthimunki, assembly GCA_036877625.1. Classification (NCBI taxonomy): domain Eukaryota; kingdom Metazoa; phylum Chordata; class Actinopteri; order Cypriniformes; family Botiidae; genus Ambastaia; species Ambastaia sidthimunki. The sequence continues at coordinate 5,460 of JAZGTK010001173.1, read as the reverse complement.
GTTGTTCGACTAAACTAAATTTATTTTAGATATGCAGAAAAAAGCATCCCTGCAGCGAAATGCACCCCTTTCGCGGGAACGCGCATTTGGAGATACACGCCTCACAACGGAAAGAAAAGAAATAACAGCCACAGTTAGCGTTCGCATTTTACGTCGAATTTGTTTTCATTAAAGTATAGATATAAGATACATATTGGTAAGTATGGATATAATTAGTAAGTATGATAGAATAGATATAATTAGTAACTATGGTGGAATATTGTTTAACAAGTGTGTAGCAGCAGGGTGAGGGCTAGGCATGCTGGCTTTACATACACTAGATGTTGTCAAATATTACTGTTTGTCTGGATTATTTCAGCCTATAAAAGAAGCATGTAAATTGGCATATACTGTAACAATGTATTCACAACAAATTGTAACAACATCATTGGTATTTTGTGTTTGCGTGAAATGAAAAATAAAGTTAATAGAGCTTTTGTTTAGATTGAATAGAACAAATGTAATGCTTTTCACGGCCAGCCCCTCTGCCAGGAAATGCACCCCCTCATATCTCCCTCTAGGAAAGTGCCACAAACATGAGACTCACCCTACTTCACCACATTGGCCCTACGACTATACCCTCCAAATTACAGTACAGAGGCTGCTCACCTGTGGACTCTGCGGTGGTAAATAGTCTGCAGAAAGGGCAGCGGTGATGATCTCAGCAGTCTTCACCACTCTCTGCAGACGTTTGCGATCCTTCATTGTAGGGCTGCCATACCACAGTGATGCAGCTGGTCAAGACGCTCTCAACAACACAGCTGTAGAAGTTGTTGAGGATCTTAGGTGACATGCCAAACTTCCTTAGCCTCCTTAGCAAGAACTTTTCAGAAATCACTTGGAAATGCTTGTTCTTACTAAATTCCTTATTGCTCTATGCAACACAAGCGAGAAATTAGTTTAGAAACGATGATGTACATTTCGTCTTTTATAATCTGTACTGTAAAAAAACGCTTCGCAGTGAAACAACCTTGTTATGTTGTTTTGCTATAATGTGTAACGTCCAGAGCCGTAAGGTTCTGTGGGCAGTGTTTTTCTCTCTCACTCTTTTTGTTTCTCCCTCTCTCTCCCGCAGATCCAGTGTCTCCACCTGTGATTAATTAAAGCCCTCCTCTTGTGATTAATTAAAAGGAGAGAGAGAGAAAGTATTTAAACTTCAGCTTCTCTCAGACCAGTTGTTGGTGGTGGATCGGCGCGTGCGGTGGTTGAGGTCTTGGACTCTCCTCCAGATATTTCTGTGAAACCTTAGTTTGGTGATTTGGTGTAGATTACTCCCATATGTTATTGGACTATTGAAGCAGCTTTTTTGTTCTCTGTCTCAGTTAAGTACACCTAAAATTGAGGCTCTCTAAGAGAAGTGGGATCATTTGAGTTGCTCATCATGAATATTTTAAACCATGTCTTTTGTTTGGGTTAAGTAGGAAGGTGGGTGCCATTTTGTTTTGAACTGTTTATTTTTTTTCTCTTGGTTATGAGTTTAGGGAGTTAGTGTAAACTGCTGTGTTTTCTTTTCTTTGCAGCTTAGCTAGCTAAAATATCAAAGAGCTAGTTTGTTATGGTTGTTATTTTGGCTTTGCCCCCTTCTGAATTTATACCCAACTTCTGTTATCTCTATGTTTATTTTGGAATTCTTATAATAAAACTTTTTTTTGCTGTACTGATGTGGTCGCATGGGGTTATTGTAGCCTATACTGAGATTGGAGACGGCGTTTCTCTCTGCCATCGCACAGTTCATCTCCACCAACCATTTATTTCTGTTGCGGTCTCCCCTGGACAAATTTTAGATTGTAGCAAATGCAATGTATACTTTTGCTAAATGTGACGTTCCATGGTTGTTTAAAGACTAATTTTAACTTGCCTACTGATTTGTTTCACTAGAATAAAATTTCTTGTGTAATGCTGTAAAAATAACATAAATAACTTTGTAATGACTGTTTTAACTGTACTGCTCAATACACCTGAATGGATAAATGATGCTAGTTTCGATCCGACGCACGTTTGCACTGATAGACAACACTGCAAATACTTGAAAAATACGTTTTACCTAGTGACACGCTTGTTTCGACTGGACTAGTTACATCCTTTCACCAGACTGCTCAGTATCACAAAAGTAATTTGCACAAATATATTTTCCTGCTTTTAGAAGTTCAACTTGTGGCATTAAATAGAAGCGTAAACTGTGTTTGCCTACCGCTTCTATGATCAGATTTGGCCGTTTCTTACACTGTTTTACACAAAAGCGTTAACTTCGCCTGCCAGTAAGCGCTTACTTGGTCTTAAATCATGTTTATATAGTTGTGGGAAGGTTAACAAGCAGAAATCATTGGGAAACGCTTGTTCCTAATAAATTCCTTATTGCTCTATGCTACACAAGCCAGAAATCAGTTTAGAAACGATAATGTTTTTATATTTCAGCGCCTGCCCAAATATGACTGCACCCTTAATCTCTTTAAAAGATCAGAGACAATTCAAACACATGCTGTTGACACGTCTCTGCGTTACACCTATATTTCAGCGCCTGCCGAAATTGTTAAAAAACGCTTTGCGGTGAAACCTTGTTACGTAGCTCAAACATTACTTGCATTCACGCTCGTTTGTACTATAACGTTATTTTACTTTGCACCGCTTACTAACACTGAAATCCTGTTTAAAACTATTCTTTTTGCTAATTTGACGTTCCAGTGTTGTTTATAGACTAATTTTAACTTGCCTACTGATTTGTCTCACTAGAATAAAATGTCTTATGTAATGCTGTAAAAAAGACAAAAATCACTTTGTAATGACTGTTGAAACTGGATTCTGTACTGCTCATATCACCTCAATGGATAAATGCATTAATGCTCGTTTTGATCTGATGCACTATTGCACTGCTAGAAAATGCTGCAAATTCTCGAAAAATGCGTTCCACCTAGTAACACGCTTCTATCGACTTAACTCGTTATATCCTTTTATTGCACTGCTCATTAACACAAAAATCACCTGCACAAATATATTTTCCTGCTTTTAGGAAGTTCAACTTGTGGCATTAAGTAGAAGCGTAAACTGAATATGCCTACCGCTTTTAATGATCACATTTGGCCGTTTCTTGTGCTGTTTTACACAAAAGCGTTAATTTCGCCTGTAAAGCGCTTATTTGTTCTAAGATCTAGTTTTCATAGTTGTGGGAAGCTTAACAAGCAGAAATCACTTGGGAATGCTTCTTACTAAATTCCTTATTACCTTATAATACACAAGCGAGAAATCAATTTAGAAACGATAAATGTACATTTCGTCTTTTTATAAACTCTATTGTTAAATAACGCTTCCCGATGAAACAAGCTTGTTACCTCCAATCTCTTTTTCTAAAGGTCAGAGACAATTAATACTCATACTGATGAATCGTCTCTGCGTTACGCCTATCTGCACAAAAGCATGAGCCCTCAGCTTTAACAAGAAGCGTTTTAGAGGGGGCAATCATCCTCCAATCTCTTTTTACACAAAAGCGTTAATTTCGCCTGTAAAGCGCTTATTTGTTCTAAGATCTAGTTTTCATAGTTGTGTGAAGCTTAAACAAGCAGAAATCACTTGGGAATGCTTCTTCTTACTAAATTCCTTATGGCTTTATAATACACAAGCGAGAAATCAGTTTAGAAACGATTAATGTACATTTCGTCTTTTTATAAACTCTATTGTTAAATAACGCTTCCCGATGAAACAAGCTTGTTACCTCCAGTCTCTTTTTATAAAGGTCAGAGAATTAATACTCATACTGATGAATCGTCTCTGCGTTACGCCTATCTGCACAAAAGCATGAGCCCTCAGCTTTAAGAAGAATCGTTTTAGAGGGGGCAATCATCCTCCAATCTCTTTTTATAAAGGTCAGAGACAATTAATACTCATACTGATGAATCGTCTCTGCGTCCCCTCCAATTTATTTTTATACAAACACTTGCTGTTGACTTGTCTTTGCATTTACACCTATCTGCACAAAAGCAGGATCCTTCAGCATTAGGGGAAAAGCTTTTAGATGGCGCAGTCATATTTCGGTAGTTATATTTCAGCGCCTGCCCAAATAAGACTGCCCTATCAATCTCTTCTTTTAAAGGTCAGAGACAATTGTGTTACGTTGTTTTTCTATAATGCACAATGTCCTCAATTTGAGAAACACGTTTCACAAGTTTTGGTCTTTCTTACAAGCTGTTCGTTTCTTTGACTGCAGTACAGCAGCAACACAGTATTTCTCCCTGTGCTCGTTGTTTACTCTGCATTGCACAGTAAAACAACACTCTATAACTTGCAAAACAGTAATTAGCTGATTACCATTAATGTAGTCTGTGGATCCACACAATTACAGACAAGTATAAAGATTAATGGATCTACAGCACCATACTATTTTTAAAGCAGTAAAAAAATCCTGTACTAGTTGTAGTAGTATTTTTAAACCTGTTATTGTTGGGTTATTGCTTGTTGTTATATAGCAGGGGCAGTTGTGGCCTACTGGTTAGTGAGTCGCGCTTGTAATCAGTGGGATGCTGGTTCCAGCGCCGGCAGGTAGCAATTGAAGTGCCCTCCTCAATCAGGAAGGGTTAAAAATGCAGGTCACATTTCGGTTCTGGGTAACCATAAGTGACAAAAACGCGTCACTACCACTAACAGTAGTGAGCTTTGCGTTTGTTGTCTGCTTGGTCATAATAGATATATGTTTCTGTGTATAACACAGATGCAGGTTAGTAATATTGCCAAACTATAGTAACTACCTGAAAACATATAAATTATATGTACAATGCTTTCTTAATTCAGATGTATTTTAATGCACTGCCTTAACGCTTTAAAGGGTCCACCTTAGATTAGGGAAGAGAACTTTATAGGAAAGTAGAGGATCACTTTTCCAACTCTGACCCTCGACGCTTTGTGGCAGGGCATCCAGGCCATCAGTAACTACAAACCTAGCAATTCCACCCCCACAACCACAAATGCCTTCTTCCTGAACGAGCTTAATGACTTCTATGCTCGCTTTGAAAGAGACAATAACGAAACCGCCACGAAGCTCACACCTTTAAATGATCACCCGTCCATTACATTCACCTCCACTGATGTCTACACTGCACCGGATCAACGCGCGCAAGGCTGCCGGACCAGACGGCATCCCCGGACGCGTACTCAGAGCATGTGCAGAACAGCTCGCTGGGGTTTTTACAGACATCTTTAACATGTCTCTAGCTCAAGCAGCTGTGCCAGCATGTCTCAAATCCACCTCCATTGTGCCAGTGCCGAAACACTCCGGCCCAACATGCCTGAATGATTACCGCCCTGTGGCACTCACGCCCATCATTATGAAATGCTTTGAGCGGCTGGTCCTGGCACACCTTAAGGACTCTCTCCCAACCACACTGGACCCATACCAGTTTGCCTACCGCAAAAACAGGAGTACGGAGGATGCAG
>JAZGTK010001172.1:0-43886 GCA_036877625.1 Ambastaia sidthimunki | reverse complement strand
TCTCTCTCTCTCTCTCTCCCTCTCTCTCTCCCTCTCTCCCTCTCTCTCTCTCTCTCTCTCTGGATTTTTCTTTCTGTTTCTCTCTCTCTAATAAGGACATATAATGTATGAATTTTTTTTAAAGCTGCGTCACCTCTGGAGATTCGTGGCCTTGTATTTGAGTGTTTAATTTTAAAACAAGCAGGAGAGGATGAGGAGGATAATGACAAGGAAGATGAAGACTGTGTGTCTGAACTCCTTGGCAGCGACAGGTTTGAGAATTGCAGCTGATTTCCCGCAGCTCGTCTGCTGATTGGGAGAGATTGAGGCTGTTTGTTGGTTCAAATTTGATATCAGATGGTGTTTGTTGTCATGGTTACTAAGCGCAGATATTAGCACAGCGTTTCTGACAGTCTGCAGATGTTTCAGACTGATCTGCTGGTCTCACTTTCTTTAGTGTTCTCAGTGACTGTGACCCCTCAGCAGTACACAACCTGCTCTGTGCTGCCCAGCAGTAACATCTCCACACAGTCTAATGTCTGTGTCACCTCAGTTCTGCTTGTGTTTGTAATTGAATCTGGCCCTAATCATATAATAGAGACTGTGTACTGTTATTGTTTTGAATATGCCTTTTTTTCCTTGAAGGACAAATGTTTTCTGAAAGTTTCTAATAAGTATTTTAAACTCGCATGCTTTTATTATGAGATATTAAACTCAAACTGCTTCCAAGGTCCAGTTTCTACCCTTAAAAAGCCAAAATAATAACTTTGTATAATAAGAGTTCAGCATCCTGTTATTAAGAATATAAAAGATGTTTAAAGCCAAAATATAGAGAGAGTGAGAGAGAAATGACAGGAACATAAAACATTGTTGACAGTAAGACTGCAATTCTGATGTTAAGTGATATCTAGTGAGGAAGACTATTCAGCCTATTTGATTTGCTTATATTTATTGTTGTGTTGCACTAGAAGAATGTTAATTGTTAATCTGTCTGTTTTTTTTAATGAAACTGAAATAGGGACGATCATGAGTTCAGCATCATTGTTTGATTTATGAGCTGTAATTGTTAAAAGATCGTGTACAGTCAGTCATTGCTAAATACACCCCTGGGGATGATCGGCAGTAGTGGAGAGAACAACAGGAGAACAGAGGAGAACATAAGAGAACACAGGAGAGGACACAGATGAGAGTTTTTGCACACACACTCCGTGATTATTTTATGTGTGTTTCCCTTAATCCTGATTGACCTGAACAAGCAGAAGCACGGTCTGCATTTGCAAAAGAAAGACAGAAAAAGACAGAGAGGGTCATTCATGTCAACATGTTTAGTGAGTATTTTCACACAGGCTGTTGCAAAGGTGTCGTGCTGAATTTAGTTTTTGCAAATGAATGTGACACTGTATATTCACAGTTTGTGCTGGTAAAATTTATGGCTCTCTTAAAAAGCTTATTGGGAATTTCTGGCAATGCTTCTGCTCCAGGAATTTACTGGCTCCGTGGATAAAATGCTCAAATTGTTTTTTTGTAGTATGTTATAATATAGCAATTCTAGCAATTTTCTTATAATTACATTAGAAAAGATCTTTTAAAGCAGAGGTGCATATGTTACTATCAAACTTTTGCTTGTTTCATATATATATTTGTAATCAATAATAATAATCATTAAAATATTTTTGTTTGTGTTACATTTACGTCATTTGTACAGTTGTCTGATATCTGATGTCATGAATAATCAGTACACACATGATCAGCCTAATTAAGTGAGAGAGAGAGATGGCTGTCATCCTGACACTCTTTTCTCACAGCAGGGGAAATCCCATTTCTGTAACTGCTTCCTATTAATCATTATATCGGGATCCTTCTAAAACCCTCAATTTGGACCAGGTCACGTTTCTGACCGTGATGTCTTTCACTGTGTTTCAGTCTCTAATTTAATTTCTGATTTTCACTGCAGTCACAAACAAACATCAACATATTCTGCACTTCAGAAATGTAATTTCATAAATGTTCAACAAACATGTAAACATCATTGAAGTTTTACTCAATGCATCATTCATTGACATCATGACAGCTCTCTCATCATCCATCCTACTATTCCTCCATTATCCATCTATTAATTCCTCATCCCTCCCCTCATGTGCATTTGTTCCTGTTTTTGGACATGCTAAATAACAACCCAAAAAAGCCTGACATCTCATGAGTAGTGATGAGAACAAAGAGCACAACATAATAACTGTCTGCCAAAAGACAAAATTCCCATGGAAACTCTTTAATTGAACCCTGTTTCCCTGAGAGACAAGGTTTGTAACCCCCCCAGCTTCAATTAAGCTGCTGACATTTTGAAAATCACAGATCTAAAATGGAAAATCTGTTGGTTGCCCTCTGGATGTTTTTACAACTTTTATGTTGAGCATAAAGTGACTGTGAACTGCCAGACTAACTTTAGTTATTTGCTGTAATTTGAACTTATTCAGCATTTGATGACGTCATATTTTCTCTTCAGATCAAAGCACTGTGTGCTGTTCAGCGTCACTGAAGAGCGCTGTGTGCTGAGAGTTTTTCAGATCCTTCACAGTGATGGTGAAGGATCCTTCACACGCACGCACACACACACACACGCACGCACACACACGCACACACACACACTAATGACTGAAGGACTGTCTAAATGTCTGTAATTTATTTTCTTTTGAGGTGATGATTTTGTTTCTCTCCTCAAATTAACGTTTCATTCTGACATATACAGGAACTGTCATGTATAATATCAACCTACAGTACATGCAGAATTAAACCATTAAGATGATTAAAAAGAGAGAATCATGGTTCAGTCACAATTACTTTTTAGATGCCAAAGACATCATGAAATCCTTTAAATGTCTGAAGTGAGTCTTACTTGGTTAACCCTCCCCAAATACACACGATTCCACGGCAACCAGCCCCCTCCCATTGCCATGGTAACAGAGACATTTAACTAGTGTTTTAATAAGTGGGTTGTTTTGCTGTCAGTATTTGTAAATGTCACTTGACAACAGCTGTTTATGTTGCTTATATTTAACCCCCACCAAACTAATATATTTCCAACAACAGCTGTTTATGTTGCTTATATTTAACCCCCACCAAACTGGAGCTCAAAATAGAAACATCTTGTCGATAGTCTTTAATTTAATTAATTAATATGTGTGTGTGTGTGTTTAATTTCTGCATGTCCCTGAGCTGTTCGCTGAGTGATTCTAGTTACCAGTGTGTGATTCTGGTGTGGTTGAGTTGTGTTTTTTGGAGATTTGACTCAGGTGGAGAGAATGCTGCAGAGAAAAAACATAAATAATTCATGCTTTTCTGGAGGGGTAGACTGATCATTAGAAAGTCACATTTACCTGTTTAACATGGTTATGACAAAAGTTGAAATGTTGGATTTAATTCACACAGATAAGGTCAGTAAAGAACTTCATCAGTGTCATGCAACTAGTTTAAGGGTTTAAGTTAGGTAAGTATACATTAGAAACAGTGTATATTTAAATGTGTCTTATTGAAACCCAAGATCTCTCCTATAGCTGTGGTATAAACAAACAAATACTGAAATATAATGACACACCCATATTCTCCCTCTTTTTCTGCAGTGGACGGCTGCACTGATTGGTCCGTGGACTACCTGAAATATAAAGTTCTGCTCGGGGAGCCCGTGAGGATTAAATGTGCTTTATTTTATGGATATATCCGTGCAAACTACACACAGGCACAGAGCGCAGGACTCAGTCTGATGTGGTACAGGAGCCTGGCTCACGGAGACTTTGAAGAGCCCATTTCATTTGATGGGGCTCGTATGAGTAAAGAGGAAGACTCGATCTGGTTCAGACCGGCCGAGTTACAGGACATTGGTCATTATTCATGTGTGTTGAGGTATGAGCAGCTTCTGTTAGCACACACACACACACTGTCTATCTTATCGGAAGCATTTCAGAGATTTCTGTTGTTGTTTTCGGCGATTTGTCAGGTTTTGTTGACTTCTGCATACAAATTTGTCCTCAATATATTGTAACATAAACCCACACAATCACAATCTGGATCATGACATCTGTCCACATACACACACAGTCAGGATCATGACATCTGTCCACATACACACACAGTCAGGATCATGACATCTGTCCACATACACACACAGTCAGGATCATGACATCTGTCCACATACACACACAGTCAGGATCCTGACATCTGTCCACATACACACACAGTCAGGATCATGACGTCTGTCCACATACACACACAGTCAGGATCATGACGTCTGTCCACATACACACACAGTCAGGATCATGACGTCTGTCTGCTGACACACACCCACATTCATCTGTTAAATATATCCGGCCACTCTGTGTGCAGTTTTGGTTTTCTCTTGTAGTTTTAGGTTTTTCATGTGATTTGATGTTTTAGGTCTTCATATGACTTCTCTTGTTTATTTTTAGATGTTTAGGTGGTTTCTGTTGAAGAAAGGTTTTGGTCTTTGAAGTTTGTTTTTGAGGTTTAAGACATTTAGATGGCTTTGCAGTTTTTGCTGTTTAGAGTATATGATGTCCATTTTTTTTTCTGATGATTTGATGGTTCATCTTTGTAGGTTTAAACACGCAGCTGGTTTTACTTTTGTATCTAATATAGGATTTAGGCCTCTAGACAGTGTTGATACCCTTCTCTATCTTTTAATCCTTTCTCTTGGTTTAGCTGTTCAGATATTTTCTTTTGAGACTTTATATGGTCCTCCATCTGCTGTTTAGATCAGGGGTTTTCAAAGTCAAAGAGAGTTGGCATCCCTTTTAAATCATCAGACACAATGTTGCCCCCAAACACAAACAATTGGCAATTGTCAGAAAATTGTTTACTCACCTTTCATCATTTATTTATAGCTTTTTAAAATTATTGAATACACAATACAAATTCCATATAAAAGAAAGCCCATAACTACTGTCCATGCCAGTGAAAATCGTCAGAAGATCTGTAACAGAGTGGGGAAAAAAATGTAAACAAACTAAGATGTAAACATCTCTTCTGTTAATTAATATGTTTGCATTCTTATCTTAATGAGCGAAGAGCTGTCATTGCTCTGTTGCACTTCACAATTCCACATTATAGGGCACCTGTGTGGTGTCTGAAGAGCAACTGTGCATAACAAAGCAATTTTGAGTTTCAGAAATACGGTAAGTTAAGCTATATACAGTTGTCACACTCCTATATATAATCATATTAAGGACTAAAAAACAGGACTGACAACCAGATTCTGTTGCTGTCTGAACAAATGTGGCCTTTAATTGTTTCCATGTTGCCTGTTTATAACCCCTATGCACGCCTCCCTAGCACACTCTGGCACCTCCCTGGGGAGGCGAGCACAGACTTTGAAAACCCCTGGTTTAGATGGTTGCTATTGAAGTTTTAAATGTTTTAATATCTATCTCTGTATCTCCCCTATAGTTAGAGATAGTTTACAGTGTATTAAGGTTTCTTCTCATTGATTATTTCTCTTGCCAACAATCTCTAAACAATTCAAGTCTACCTAATAAAAAAGTCTTGGGTAGAATTTAATTTTTTAAATGACTTTTTTCTGTAACACTTAAACTGACTGCCAGTAAGTTTCACTGCAGGTTGATGAAACAATTTTAAAGCCAAACAAGCTGATTTCCAGTTGTTAAGATTTTGTAGTGTAAATTGTAGTGTTTGTGTGGTTAAAAACCGTCATTCATTTCAACAGTGGGTTAACACACAGGCTAGTAACAACTGGTTTTCTAGCCGTTATATGGTGTTGTGAAGGGATTCCAGTCCTTAGTTTCCATTCTGAGGGGTGTAATGTTCTTTCAGTCAGCATGTTTTGTTGCTCATATTGCTTGTTTCTGCTCATAAAGTTGTTTTCCAATAAATATTTAATTGTGGCTGTCCGAGTTGTCAGCTGAGAAATACACTGAAATACCCATAACCCTACCCTGAAGACATACACAGAACAATGGCTTAGAATGATGCAAATACATTTAAATCAAGCATTTCTCAGTCCTGAAAAGACTCTTAGTACTAATTTAACATACTAATTGTATACTTGACACCCTCCGCAACCCTCACCCCGTTGCTGATGTTTAACGTGTGTGTTTTGCAGGAACTCCACATACTGTATGAAGGTATCGATGGTTCTTGCAGTGGCCAAAAATGACACAGGTCTCTGTTACAACTCTAAGATGAGGTACTTTGAGAAGGCAGAGTTGAGCAAAGGTAAAGACATCACCTGTCCTGACATTGATGACTACATACAGCCTGGAAAAGAACCAGAGATGACCTGGTACAAGGTACAATGTACTGTGACGTTGTAAATGTGGTTTGTATTTAGGTTTTCTGGTCATTTGTTCTGTCCAGTTAGTCACTTGATATCAAGTAAAATATCTCATGTTACTGTTATCAACTCACTTTGAGCTTCTTTCCATAAGCACACCTTCTGTTGCAGTTTATGCTCAAGCTGTAATGTGTGTGAAAGCGGGTCATTGGCTCTCTGCCTCAGCTGTTGCCCATCGGACGAGTTCACATTTAAACTCATAAATTCACATTGAAGGGCAGATTGAATTAAAATACAGATTATTGCTCTGGTCAGATGTGCTTTAAACATGAGCAAATGCAGGCTAGGTTAGAAGACTTATTAGACAGGCTACACACTTGACACACTCATTTCATAGTCTTGATAATGAACTCATTTTTTCATCCACATGGAAATTAATAAGTCCTAAATATCTGATTGTCAGACAGTTTTGGCAGGCATTACCATGGCTCAATTCATAGACAAAATTACAGCTGTAGTCAAAACACTGTCAAGTATAAAATTTTAATAATGCAGTCTGTTGACACCATTGACTTGAAGTCATTTTATTAACGTGTCGATCACAGCTGAATTAAACCTCATGTCTGTTTATGTGTGTAGGAATGCCAGCTGAAACACTGGAGACAGTCTATTGTCAGGAAGGCAGACATTCTGTCCATTAAAGACGTGCAAGAAGATGATATTGGGAATTACACATGTGAATTGCAGTTTGGAAGTTTCATGGTTAGAAGGACGACTGAACTGTCTGTCACGGGTAAGAAAGTCAATGTGACGTGTTTGCCGAGTATGGTAACCCTACTTAAATGTGTCCTCTTTATGTAACCCATACTGGGTTATGGAGTGAAACACATCCTCCAGTAGACTGTGTTTGTAGTTTCAGACCCCGTGTTCATTTTTCATTAAAAAGTCATCTAGCTCATTAATATGCATCATTTATAGAGGCTTATCTGGCTTACATAGATCATCAGCCAGTTCTAGTGCTCACTGCCCGGTTAATGAAAAACAAAGTTTGTGAGCTCAGGAGGGGTGTGACGTGAGTTGTTTAGAATATTCTTGAAATATTTGACATTGTACTTCTGATGGGTTAAATAAAATCATGGTAAAACACAGTAAGCATTATATAAACAATAAGCATTATTTATTTGTTCTATTCCCGTCTGTATTTTGCACTCTGAGCGTTTAATTTTGCTGCGTCTTTTGTGGGACTTCTGTGTGCTGTTACATTTGTGTTTAATATTACTGTTTGACTCTGTTACTGAATTGATTCCCTTTTTACCTGTAATGTTTGATTTACGTTCTCGGGGTATTATCTAGATGTATTATCTAGATGCAGATGCCTGCTCAGTTCAGGAAGATTTTGAAGGGATGTTTGGGAGTGTCAGCGCTGTCTTCCAGCCTGACGTGTGTCAGGGGTTCGAGATGTGATGAGGAGGCACTTTTACTCCGAACTCAGAGTACTTTTAAATAAATAAGCAGAGAGGAGAAGACTGTCTAATGCAGCCTGTCAGAGACTCAGCTCCTCCCCACTATGGTTATATTTAGCAGTCATTAGTGAGGCTTGGCCAAATGAAGGGCTGTTTTAAAAGTGTTCTTCATTAATTACACACGATCGTCCATCTTGATGGAGAGAGAGAGATTGAATTCTGAAACCATATTCAGGTCAGACTCATCCAGAGATTCACACCGAGATTTTTTCCCACAGTATTGATGTTATAATGGCTGTGCTTAAAACCCTGCTGCCTATTTAGACAGTATTTTAAGGCAGCATAGATATAAATAAACACTTTGCAAGTTCAACTCCGGTTCTATTACAGTGGCGTGCACAGACTTCCTCAGTGGCAGATTATTACTTGCTAGATTATTACGGAAAATTATTACTGTAGTGAATTAAATTTATTTAGGAAACACATCATCTGTATTTAAAGCTATACTCATCTGTCTCTTGTGTTTTTAAATAATTTAAAACTTCCTCACAATTATTTGAAATGTTTTTTTCTTTTTATCCTTTCTTTGCTTGTTATTCTACAAATAAAATGCATAACATGTCAAACAAAAAGGGGGATGAAGGTGATATTATTAAATATTATTTATATTATTATTATTATTTTACCATACAAAAGAGTGAGAATCAAGAAATAATCATGTTGATGTTCAGTTTTGTTAATGTTGTAAACTTGTTAGTTGTATGTTTGTATTATATGAATGAAAGTGCTAAATATCATGAATCAAATATTTTCTTATAATTCCTACGCATTAGAGGGTTTGACATTAACTTAGATTTCATTTCACTGTAGATAATGGTGAATGACACAAGGACATGCTGAACTATATGCTACGTCATTGAAGATCCTTGGATAAAAACAAATTGAAAGTGATTGTCAGAAATGTAGCAGCAATCGAGTTATACTTCAGTTATCATTAACAATAACTTGCATGCAGCCACATTCCCTATGAAGTATAGTGCTTGGATAAATTAACATTCTTCATATTAACTGCTGCTATTTTAAAGACTTGCGGCTAAGATACTGCTGTAAAAAAACTCTGCCTACTGCTCCACCTGTTGCTTCTGCCAAAAATTGATCACCACTCACCTTGAACCTGTGATATGTTATTTGATATTTTCTATTATTATTGGTAGTGGCAATGATGTAGAAGTGTACTATAATAATAATTAGTAGTAGTATTTACTTTGACCACAGACGGGCAGGAGCTTGAGCCAGTAAAATCTGCATCTATTGCTCAAACCACTGTTTAAACACACTTTTACTGTAATACCATTAGTTAAGTATTTAAGTTAAAAATGAGGAAAACAACCCTGTCCTCAGGCACAGAGGATTACGTTGTAGCTATAGAGTGAATCTGTGAGAGAATTGAATTATTTTTGTCCTCCAGAGCTGCTCTGGCTTTGAGTAATTGCCTCTCAGACAGCGTTTCCGTCTGGAGATGTCAGTAAACTCCTTGCTGTTACAATTGCGTGCTTGCTTGTAGTTTTAATGGGTCATCGTATCAAACGCATTTAGAAAAGACCTCGTGTGGAAAAAGACTTCTTATCCAATCAGATGAGCAGGACATTGTGTTTGTGTGATTGATTGTGTGAGTGTTTCAGGGTTTGTTTGTGTGTGTTTGTTTGTTTCTGGTTGTGTTTGTCATTGTGTGCGAGTGTGTGTTATTTCTAGAATGTTAGAGGTTTTATCGTCACTCTAACATTCTTCAAGATAACTTTTTTACAATAAATTGCTGTGTACTCCAAAATGTCAAGCATACTGTGAGAGTCTTAAAGAACAGCAGGATTTTCCTCCAGGTTTGTAAAGATTGTGTCTTCCTGTATTAATAATTAAATCTAAATCTTTATCATGTAGCAGAACAGCACCATGTGTTACATGGAAGGGTCACATCACAACCTATTACAGGAGTGCAGAAACATTTGCTGCTGGTTTGTTCCATTAGATAGAATCACTTTTCTGCCTTGTTTTCACCCTCTGCATGCTGTAATTTGCACATTTCTGGCTCATCTGTTGAAACTGAGGTCATATTTACCTTCTGTTTCTCCAGCCCTTAAAAAGATGGGCATCTTATGTCCCCTAATATCAGTGACCTGCTGATACATCTAATCATATTTATCACCCTAGCCTTGTATTATTTTGAACTGTCCCATGTGTATTTTAGACACATACAGTGTAAGGCTTCTTTGATATTTTTAGTGTTTAACATTTTTAATTCTAAATACTTCTAAATTCTAAATAATTCTAAATACATATGTTTCTGTAGTTACCAGTTAGCAATGCTAAAAGTATCAATGAAGTTTCAAATATATTATTGCTGTAGTATATTATTGCTATAGACATAGTGTTGTCGTTCAGAATGTGACTTTGACCGTGTGCTCTAAAGGCATTGCCATAACAAGCAGTTCTGTTTAAACAGCTGTGTAAACTGGCACTGCCTGTCTCTGAACGTTAGGTGTGTGTGTGTGTGTATATGTGTGTGTGTGCGTGTTGAACATGCTGAATATTGTAGATTTATTTTGTAGAGCTGGAAGTTTATTTTCTTGGCACCTGTGGATTACAGTACTTCAGACAGAGACCTGTTACTATGATAAAGTGTTTCTGTACATTTTAATCTGGACTAGAATACTGTATTCATGTATTACATAACCTACTTTATGATGCTTGCTTTACAATTATTATTATAATAAAAAGTGAAGTGACATGTATTTGTCAGTTATGGTTACCCATAACCGAAATGTGACCTCTGCATTTAACCCATCCTTCATGAGGAGTGAACACACATTGCAAGTCATGAACACACACACACCCGGAGCAGTGTGCAGCTATCCCTGCAGCGCCCGGGGAACAATCGGGGTTAGGTGTCTTGCTCAAGGGCACTTCAGTTCCTACCTGCCGGCGCTGGAATCGAACTAGCAACCTATTGATTACAAGCCCGACTCCTTAACCAGTAGACCACAACTGCCCCATGATGTATATATCATCATTATTGTATACACCAATAATGATGTATACATGTGTTTTCCTTTACACTACTGGTCAAAAGTTTAGGATCACTTGCCTGAAATGTCTTTCAATCTGAAGCCGTTTCCTTAAATGTTTAAAATCAGTTTTATAGACATTAATAAAATTAGGCTTAAATTAGTTTTTATCATTAGAAAACGAGTATTTTATTTACAGAAATGGATGACTTGGACTGAATAATGACAAAAAGCAGCCAATAAGAGCCCAGCATAGATGGGAACTCCTTCATTACTGTAAATACCTCAAGAAACTAGATGTCAAATTGTTTGCAGATTCTAGACAATGTGTGGCTACATTTGTTTAGTCACTTAAAGAAGGTTTGTTTATTATTGGAAAATACTATCCACTTTTTTGGTCATTTAAGTGAGGTATGTTTAGGTTTAACAATAAATTATTTAATGAAGCTATATATCCAGAGAACCATTGATACTGTAAGATTATATTTATGATCATTGGATGTTTGAATGTGAAGTGTGTGTGCTTGTAAATTCTCACTAAATACTTTCATTTTGGGTGGTAAAATGTTTTTTTGCCTATGGTGGTTTCATTTTACCTCACCCATCCTCCTTCAGTACAGTTCACACACCTTTACAGTCCTCTCGTAATCCTTTGTGTTGCAGCGACAGATGTTGAATGTTCCTTTGGATCTCTCATAACATTACAGCAGTTGTGATCAGCGCTAGTAGCGTTTGTCAGGGACAGAACTGACTGACTTTGTTATTCTTGACTTTGTTTCACTGAGAACAACAGATGGTTAATGTGTGAAAGTCAAATATGGCCAGCTGATTTTCAGGATATTGGGGAGAGAAAAAGAGTGACAGAGAGAGAGATGCTGTGTCCCAGTTCGCCTACTTATACTCAACCCTAAAAGTATGTACTGTTTCTGACTGTCAGTGATGTGCTGACATGTGCTTGCCCTTTACAAACAGCTCAGCACAGTTTTTATGACTGAGAGGAAATTTACTCCATCACTTAAAGATTATATCACATGCATTTTTCTGGGTGAGGAGTAGAAATGAGAGAAAATTTCAGTTCAAAGAAAGCTGTCCTCCCCAAGCAAGATGAGTTAGACGTCGCTAACTGAAAATGAGGGAACGTCATTTTCATGAGTAAGATTGACAATTTTAATATCTGTTGCAGCAGCAGTCAGATTGGCGTGACTGCAAGAAGAAATCACATTGCGTGTTGCAGCCATCCACAGCATCATCCTCATTATTGTGAAAACAATGCCTAATTAAAGTAATCATGATTAATTAGTATTCTCTCATCACTTACCCATCTGCTTAATTATACGTTTGGAAAATCCCTCCACATCTCAGTATGATTGTTTGTTCTGATGTTGGTAGTTATGGCTGATAGTTTAGAATTTTCTTTTGTTCTCACCAGCATCATTGGAGTCGCAAGGAACCAAGCTGCAGCTGTCTGCATCATTAAAAAATTCTGAAGGCACCATTTGGTTCATCTGATGCCACGCTGACAGATCCCTCTGTGGATGTTCTAGCTATACTTATAGTTCTTCCAGAAGATCATTCCCAGTTCCTACAAGAACTCTGAAGACTGTCTGTGTTTCTTCATTACTTGATGATGTGAATAGGATATATGAAACTTAGTTAGAAGGTACCTTAAGGTTCTCCAGAAGAGTTATGTCCAGTGAGGAATCAGTGTGCTTGGTCTAACTGTGTGCCTCTATACCAGGGTTAGTCAACTCAGATCCTGAAGGAGTTTCACTCCATCCCTTATCAAACATATCAAGCTAGTCAATATCTACAGGATCATTGTTGGATCATAATAATACAAGATGTTGTTTAAATCATTTTTTTAAAATTGTACCTGAAGCTTAGATTTGCATGGATAAATAGGGCCTAAAGCTAAATGTTTACATTTCACAAGATTGCTGCTGTGATGGCAGTATATGATAATGTCTGGGAACGGATAGAGCATTTTTCCTCTGTGTGTCATAAAGCTCTCTGCTAAATGAGCTACAGGACTTCGGTCAGTCTAGTGCGAGGAAAAAATGTGGTCATTATAAGAACACACTGACAACAGAAGCTGCTTAAACCGACAGACGCCCGGAGGTCCCTAGAGAGTGGAGACTCTGAGGAAGATCCAAACATTAACCAAAGTGTCAAAGCAGGTGAAATAATTAAGAAAAAAAGAGAGAACTGTTAAGCTGTTTAAAAGGGCTAAATTAAGTTACCTTACCATGGCTCATTAGGAGGGGAAATGGCACCATGCTCACCAGCAAACAGCCTCCTTCAAAACAGAAACTCGAAAACCCTTCCTGCCAATTTAGTGAAAAATATTAAAAACAACGACACAGCTGATGTTGCAGAACGTGGTGACTTGGTCCTAATCTAATGATCTTTGTTTTAGGAGAGGCTGAGTGTATCTTTAATAAATCTAATGAAGAAATTTGTTAAACATAGCAATGCAGGATATTTCTGCCTGTGCATTATAGTAAAGAAAAACTTTCAAGTAATTAGAATGTCCAGTGTGCAACAATAAACTAACCGAGATAACTAGTCACATCCATAACTCAAGTGGTCATATTTCTACAGCAGAAATATGTTCCTCGACTGCTGTAAGATGAGTGTTCAGGTTCTGATCATTGGACGCGGCCATGTTTGAGTTTTTACTGTTGTAATGCAGAACACTTATTAACAGGGAGGGTATTAAAGCTAATCAGCAGAGAAATGCAAGACAGCTACATTCAAACTCTCAAACAATGTGTTCTGCGTCAGTCAGCTTCCAGAGGGCAGCAGCTCAGATCAATTCTTTGAGCGTGCCGGTGTAATCATGTGTGACTGGGAACCACTGAGCTCTTTAATTAGAGACATGGATTCGTTATTTACCCTTTTCTCTCAGAAAATTAGCTAAAGGCATCACTCTGTGGGAGAGAGACAGCTGTACCTCAACAAGGCCTTGCTTCCGCCTCCCACTCTAACACACAATCAAGGTCTGTGCAAAGTTTTGAGCAACTTTTACTGGTACAAAAATAGAACAAAAACAGCAAAAAGTGGGCACACTTTGGGTGTCACCTGTCTCCTAAGTAGCGGCCTTTATGAAGCACCCTAGAGCAGGTTTTCTTTATCAAAGCCCACGTAAATGCAGATTCTGAGATGTCAACAGTAATTCAGGGCCATAAGGCTAAAATACTTTCCATTGTGAGCACAAATACAGCATGTGATGAAAAGTTCTGGTTTTCAAGGTTAAATATCACCAGCCTATGGCGTATTGGAATGATTTGGCAGTATTAGTTGAAATAGCACACAAAGTCTTGCTGCTACATGACAGCTTTCTGTGTCAGTCAGTGAAGTGATCAGAAAAGTAGTGAGAGAGTTTCTCTGCCTGGCGTTCACATTATGCATTTGATGCTGTATTGATTCTGTTCTTTACTGCATTTATAATCTTAATCTCTACATATTCTGTAGGTCAAAATGGTTGCGCTAAAGATATAATAAATATGAAACATGTAATATTTATTCTACATTTCTGTGCAGGTATAAGTTAAAAATAACTGAAAGAGCTTGTATTTCATCAGTTTTAATCAATGTGGAGGTCTTAATGAGCAGATGTTAACAGTTGTTTTCAAAACCCTAAATAAGCATTTAATATTGCTACGTGGTTTAATGGCAGCTTGTATCAGGTCACATGCTCTGGCTGGGTGAAAGAAGAACTATGGAAGGTCAGTATGTGAGAAGATCCAATGAGTTAACTTGTCTTTGAAGTTCTTTCACTGGCGCAACAGCTGGTCGATGGGCCGACCCAGGGTTCCAGGGCCCAGTTTCACCCACCAGCCTTTGAACTTTATTTACACAGACATCAGGTCAAGATTGGTCTTTATGGAGAAGATAAGTTTGTATATTGTGGCAGCTAGAAAGCTGCTCTGGATGTATTTGAAGCTGTACATTTGTCACACCTGTTTCCAGAACTGATTTTTTAGCCTGTCCAATTCGCAGAATGTGGTGGGACAATAGTCAAAAAAACAAAAACAATAGAATCAGACTGTATGCGAGTGTTGTTAAGAAGTAAATGACTTGCATAAGCATAGTTCCAGGCCTGGCTGCGAGCCTGTGAAGTTCTGTAGGCATACAGAGAGCAATTTCCTTTACATATCGGACCAGACATTTGTTAAAGAGACCCCCAAAAGCATAGCACTCTTGACCTCATGGTGATTAGCTGTAGAGCGCATGTTGACTACAGCACACAAATTTTCAGAATTACAACTGAACTCAAGATGATGGTCTCGCATGGATTACTTTAATGGAAAGGTCTGATGTGCATCAGGCTACAGGTAACACTTACTGTTGTAATTACCATCATACATGTGACGTTCCACAGAGCTGCAGTCCAGTGTAAAGCACTGGCTATTATTAAAGTAATCTTATTGATTTAACCAGCTACATCAGCATCCACCATCGTTTAAATGGGTGTTGAAAAGTTCTTTTACACAGAAACAATCCCAGTAAACAAACGTTTGCTTCTCTGACATAAATACAGGTAGAGTATAACTTATGCTCATGTGACCTGCATCTGTCTGTTGAACAGATGCTCATATTTACAGGCTGAATTTGTCTGTGCTGCTTTTCATGAAAATAAAAATTCCTGCATATTTCCTAGTGAAAGCTGATTGCTGTAATAACATTCTCCTCGTAAAAGAGGTTGTACGTCAAACAGAGAAATCAAATCCAGAAGCTTTCAAACTGGACCTTGACTTTGTGTGACTGATTTTGTGTGTATATCTGCAAATGGTCTGTATAGATATTTACTGTGTTGTCATCATTACAGCTGTATGATGGGGACAGAGAGCTGACACAGATGCATAATGAAAACAGGGAAACAAACTTGTACTGGGCAGCATTGACGCACACTAACATAGACCAGATAACAGACTTTACTCTGCAGTCAAAATTGTCTCTAAACCATTTACAGTGATTGATGAGGAACAAAGTATTTGTGTTCAGTATTTGTTGTATTCTGCTAGTACTTGGTGAATATCCTCTGGAATTGAGTGATTTTTGGATTAGCTATGAGTAGGCCTAATTATAGCACATTTGGCTATTTTTGAATGTGAAATACATTCAGAGTGTGAAAGATGTTTGAGTCTGCAGACCTCTAAAGTGACAGAACTGCTGTGCTATGCTCCTCTGTGTCATCTGATTGGCTGGCACCATCTTGGAAAAGTCACAGTCAGTTAGCAACATTGTGTCAGGTTTGTCTGGTTGTGTTTTAATCAGGTTTCTGCAAATGTAAAATGTCTTGATGTAACCAGTTTGAGGCTTTGTATCCTACTGCAGTGCATGTATAATCTTTCATTTTCCTGGTTGATAGATAGACAAAACTAACTGTGTTCTTTTCAATGCAGCGCCACTGACTGACAAACCTCCGAAGATCCTGTATCCACCTGATAGCCAAGTGAACATAGTGGAGCTGCTTTTAGGTAAGAACACTGGACTTTTCTTCACCTCATTGTTTACAACAATAAATGAATGCAGCAAAGTGCTGTGTGTTGATGTGAAGTGTATTTGTTGATGTTCTGGATGAATCTGTGCTGTGAATGTGTTGTGTTTGATCACCTGTATAATGTGTAAGAGTCACACATTTGTAAGTCAAACGAGCTTTTACGTTCTGCATTTCATTGTCATTTACTGCTAAGTGAGTGTCGACAACGCTAACTGAACTATGTAAACATAAATGACTAATAACAGATCCTTGGAGACTCCTGGAAGCAAATTCCTCCAAAACAGGACTAGGAAATCAACTGTGTCCCAGTTTGAAAAGCTTTTGTCATGGCTGATAGGTGTGTGTTTGTGTGATATCGAAACCATGTGCCTGATCCACTGCACTGGAAGGGCAGTGATCTGTCAGTCATACTTGTGTTTGAAGGACATGAGTTTATCGTGAGTTTAGGGACGCTTCTGCTAACCGCTAAATTAACCATGTGACCAAAACATGATGTACATAATCAAATCAAATATACATTTTTGGTTTATGGTTAGGGTTACTGTGGGTTTTGTTACTGTGATGTGATTTTTAATGTAAAGAATACAACACAACTCATGTATTATGTAACTGGGAAAGCATTACAGCATGAAACAAAGCTAAAACAGCATTTTGAATAGATGATGATGATGATAGTGACCAGACTCTCACCATCAGTTATAAGTCCGACAACTGTGGTGTCATTGGAGAATTTCAGGATGGTGTTATGCTAACGGTAGACAACACAGTCAATCATGAATTGTTTTAGAGCATGAGGCTAAGAACACAGCCTTGTGGGATACCAGTATTCATTACAATGCTGTTTGATGTAATATTTACAGTTCTGATAAACTGCGGCCTGTAAGGAAATCTAACAGCCAGTCAAACTCAGTCTGAGTTGTGACAGTTTACCTGTAAGCTTATGGGGAGAACTGTATTAAAACCGGAACTGCAGTCAGTGAATAGCATTCTGATGTAAGTGTCTAATGTAATAAGAAATTTGGCTGTTCAATCAATGTCTTGGGGTAAACTTTGTGTATAATCTATGTCAGCTATATTTTGACCGTTGTGTAATGATGTTATGGGACTGTAACATTTGTTTTCATCATCCTGCAGTTCATCATTTCATCATGGCCAGTGGCAGTTTATGTTCTGCTGCTGATACCGAAGAACAGAGCAGATAAAAAAACAAAAGAAAACAGCATCACTGTGCCGGAAACAGATGACTCTGAGCTAAATTACAGTGAGAAGTCACAAACCAGCAGCAGTAATTGTAGCTTTGTGCTGCTGAATAGAGTCTCAGCCATGGTGGGTGACCCAAACCCTCCCTTAACACACAGATTCTGTCTTGTTAGTGACAATTGCTCAGGAAACAGATTATCCTTCTAAACAAGTCGACTTCCTCCTTTATTCCCATCTTGAGACACACATACACACTATCTGCAGTCACTGAAGGTTCTTCTGCATTAGTTCTGTTTCTCTGTTGTACATCATCCTCACGTGCTGTTTTTAAATGAATGTGTATGATTGTTTGAATTGGCCTGTTGTTTTTCAGTTATGTTAGTGTACACTAGCAACTGTTTTAAAACCTTTGATGTGGATTGTGTTTCATAAGAACAGTCGGAGGTACCTGTAGGAACAGCCCATTTCTAAAGGTTGTAAATGTTCTGAAGGGTTTTTTGGCTTATGGCCCTATAGAGTTGGAACTGTTCTGGTGTTTCTGAGTTCTGATTAAAGTGGATTTGTGGTGTTTCGGGAGCAAGTGCAGTGTTGGCCTACTTCCCCCTCTTCTTTTATCTCCAATTCAGCTTCCCAGAGCAAAATTGTGTTGGTCATTAGAGTTGTTAGAAGTTTCAAATAAAACCTTTTTTTAGAGAAAAACAGCAGTAGAACTAGCAAAGACTGTTTAGTGTAGAAAAACATCAGACCAACTTGCTGATTATTTCCATAGGACAACAAATGACTTCTAGCAAGTTCAATTTGTGTATCTGGCAAATAAAGATGCCAGCACTGCATTAAGCCCAAATAAGGCGACGAGACATTATTACAAAAGTGACTTGAACAGTGACTTGCGTTTTGTTTATTCTGGAGAGATTAACCTGTCCTAATCCAATGTAAGGCACTCAGTGATCACTCATTTTTTAATCGGATCATTTTATAATGAGATGATAACTAAACATTCCATATGAGTGACACAGGAAGTAGGACAGAATTCAACATGTGTGCCAAACTAAATCTGAATACCAGCATAATGACTGGCATGGCTACAGAGTGCTAGATATTAGTATTAGTATGTTTGGATTATGGAGCAGTTATAGTGGATGTTGTATTGTTGTGCTCTGAACATGCAGCATCATTAAAATTCCACAGATGATGTAGCATCCGTTCTGCTGTTCTCGCTCTCAAGTGTGGACGCCGGAATAGGTTGGAACCCTCGGGCGAGTGGTCGGCATGTGTACACCTTACTGAACACTCAGTGTTCAGCTTTCACCGTGGTGACACGAAACAGCACAGGCATATGAACTCAGCATGGTAAAAAGATCATTTTGCAGTCATGGAAGAAGTTGAGCATTGTCCAAGCATAATTAACTAGTCTGTGTGGATATCTCACAGTTAACTGTGCAGTGACTAGTGCTTTCAAAGAGTCTTTTAAAAGTCTAGTTTCCTGTATCGGGTAACTCTTCTTCCTTTAGCTACCTGTAAATATTTATGTTTCATGTAATGGCTGTCAGTTCAACCAATAGTGATGACTTAAAGTGATTTAAAGTGACTCAGTTAGTAATTTCTGATGACTCATAATCCTGTTAAAGATTCTGCTGCTGTCACTGTTTCTTTACACCTTATTTCATAAGATATTTTGTGATATTCCTTAATTTTTGTATTCTGTCAATTTTCAGGGAGACATTCTTACAAAATCATCACACAGGTTATTAAAACAGAGAATTAATAAAGCCCTTTATTTTGGTTTTAAACATGAAAAAGTGTCAAAAGTGACAATTTTTCTTTGCTGTCTGGGTGATGCATCTCTGTTTATTGTCTGAGTTTTATTTTTCATAAATATACCATAATACACACAATACAATCAGTTGGAAATATGTCAGATTTTTGTGTGTAACCTATTATAACACACACAGAGAAAAAAAATCATAAAGCCATGTTGTGTTGAACATTAATTGTGTTTGTGCATTTGATCTACAGTGCGTTTACTGTGAACAGTGTTTCAGTTCCTCTAGAATCTTCTCCATGATCTTCGCATTGCTGGCAGTTAATGTGGAAAGAAGTATTTTTATTAGTCTGCTTGAGTTTCTACAGTCAATGTAAAATAATTGATATGATCTTATTTAACTTGAGCGACTGAGCCATTGTGTGTGTGTGAGAAAGTGTGTTGAGGTGTTTCCATCAGGAGTCTGTGATGTAAAACAAATCTTTTTTGTATGCTGAAGTGTAGATCAGGTTTCTATAAAGAAGTGTTGTAGGGCTTCAAACAGAAGTCTGTAGAGATGTCTTAAATGTCTTATATCACTTGAGGTTTAATGTCTGTACTGAAAACCTTGTCATGCATGAAACACTAGTTCAATATTTAACTTCTTCAAATTGTTTAGATATATTAAACAGACAGAAACGTCCCTGAAGAGGCATCTTAACCCTACCAGGACTACCACAGCTGGTTTAGAAATGGGCAATTACCCCACAGCAGAACAGACCTAACACAGCAGGTCTCTCTCTTTCTCTCTCTGTATGTGTGTGTCTTAACCAGAAAATAAGTGGAGATAGGGAATTGTAAAAAGAAATAGGTACAAATAATGGTAAAATTTTTATATATATATTTATAAACCTGAAATATATATAAATAAATAAATAAATATGACCCCCAGAGCTGTCTGTACACACGGCAGCGGTGATAAGACTCGGGACTGCAGCTGGCTGTAATCAGCATTAACAGCGAGATTAGCACTGTACTGTATGTGATGGGGGGGCAGGAATGGTCTGTCAGAGATAAGGTGGAGGTGCTGTTTATTGGTGAGGAGTGCTGAGAGTGTGGCTGAAGAGGAGATGTGGGTGTTAGGAACTCATTTGAAGTTCTAATACCCCCATTAAAGAAGAGTGAGAGAAAGATAAGAGAGAGGAACCATCTTAAAGAATATCAAACAGGAAAGATCTGATTTAATAATTTGAAAGTCAAAAATGAAGTGCAAAATGAAGAATCTAGTTTAGAATCAGCTGTATTTATTACAAATGCAAATAGCTGGTAAGGGTCACAAGTGAGAAAACTGTTGAAATATATGGTTAATAATTAGTGAGTAAACTGCATTTTATTGTTCTCTAAACCATGAGCACACAATGAAGTCATTTTGAATTAAATAGGGGCTTTTCCATGTTGACTGCCATACAATTCAGATACAATCCATTGCTTTCCTAAAACACTCTTCTGTAATTGAACATGTTAAGTTGCTTTAACATTCAAGTAGTTAAGCAGTTTTGAGTTTAAGAGCTTCGTCATCTCTGCTGAGTGTGAGTGAGAGACACTGAGATGACTGGGTGAACAAAGACCAGGAAATAAAAAACATGGTAAGATTCCTTTGTTTTTCAAATGTTCAGCAGCAACAGCAGATCTGTCATCGTGTGTCTGTGATCCTGGCTGAGATAGAAGTGGAGAGGTGGTGACCAGAAGGTCATTGTGATACTATTTAAACTTTTTTTGAAATGTAATGCTCACCAGTCGATTTATGTGTCTGTTGTTCACCTGATGCAGCTTATCGTCATGCTTATGGAACAAGAGACTTATTTTTAAAGAAACAAGTATTAAGAAAGTGATTAACATGTAAAGAAATGTGTGTGCATGTGAACAGAGAATGCTGACAGCAATGAAACATTGTTTACAGCACACATGGGCTATGCTTTATTTGAGTAGTTACCACAATCTCACAGCTGAGCCCGTGTGATTTATGTCTTTTTCTGACAATGTAATTTGAGCTTGATAGTATTTAAACAAAGAGGTTCTAGATCAGTGGTTCTCAACCTTGTCCTGAAGCCCCCAGCATCATATCTAACACTTATGATTAGCTTTTTAGCAGAGACTGCACAATCTGACAGTACAGAACTGAGAATTACTCATCTTGAGGCTTTCGATAGGCAACTAGATTCATTGTCCAAATCTCTACATTTCTTGCTCTTTGGTTTGTATATTTGATGTTTGTAGCTGTAAAACAAACAGTGTGCACTACACATAATTCATTGCAGTTGCCTTGGATTAGGAGTTTCTTTTGTACATGATCTCATATTGATTCCATTTAGAGAAGGTCAGCAACACTTTTACTAGTTAGGGTTCGAAAAGCAGAACAACATCTTTTACTTTGGTTAAACTTCACTGGTGCTGAGAGGTGTATCCTGCAGTAAGTATCTTTGCAGCCACACTGCACTAAAGATACATTACTAAAGAGGTGCTGTATTACAGATGAACATCTTTGCCACTCACAGCAGCCAAATTACTGCCATGACACATTTCGTGACACTTAAGTGACACTGATATTAATATCCATCTATGCACCCCTTAAAGATTTTGGGCTCTTCTTTTGGGCTGAAACTACAGAAAGATCAAATTTTAGAGGGAATACCAGTAGAAACAGTCCTGTGAATGAAACCCACATCTGTAGACAAACACAATAAACTTGATTAACTATGCACACTCACACTCATCTTTCCCTTTATTGTCTGTGACTGCTGCAGAAAAGGGCTATTATGTGGCTATTGTTGATTAGCACGATGTATGCAAGTTGTGCCAGCATCCGGTTTTAGAAGTTTGTCTGTTTTCATTTGTCAGGGTGGAAGTCAGTCATGTTTGGATACCTAAAAAGTGGTTGTGGCAGGAAGGTTTATTCTGGGCCCTGCGGTGCCCAGAGCTCATCTCATTCCTTCTGTTTCTGTTCTTAGAGGACAACGGGTAATAATTAATCCTTTTATGTGAGAGAAGCTGAGCTGCTTCTGTTGTTCGTCCCTTGACTCAGCTTGAGCGGAGTTGCCTAGGAAACCTTTGTGTGAGTGTTGGTCCCCAGGGCTCAGCTCTCTTCAGTTGTTCAGTTCTGTAGTGTTCAGGTAGGACTAATCTCTGTTCTGCGGTGTTAAGGTAGGACTGATGTCAGTTCTGCAGTGTTCAGGTAGAGCTGATGTCAATTCTGCAGTGTTCAGGTAGAACTCTGTTCATTAGGGTTAGTATTTTTTGTATTGTTAAAGTTAATCTACAGCGGTTATAATTATCAGTATATTAAGAAACAATACAAGTCAGTAAAGGGAGAAAAGAAAGAAAAAGAGCACTTGTGTGATAAAAGGGTTTTTAATCAGGTTATGAGGACTGACATGATCTCTGTCTTATTCAGACTCATGACTTGTTTTGTCTTATAGCCCCCTCAAGTCATTACACTGTTTGTGTCCTCTCAGCCATGAAACGAGTATTCGTTCACGATACTCTTGTCTGTGCATAGCGCTTGGGGGAAAGGAAGCCCTGGCCTTGATGGACGTGTCAGCACTTCCTGTCAGGGATTTATGCAGAATGGCTACGGCACAAGGTCATAATTTACCTTCTTCTCTATTTACCTTATTCCTGATAGCATTTCTTGTAATTTATAGTATTGCTTTAATTAAATGGATTGAGCTAAGCCTAAATGCCCACAATTTTAAGACAAGCTATTTTTTAAGAAGTACTATCTAAACTCCTGCCCAGGACATACCTAAAGTACAGCATTAAAGTAAAGAGCCACTAAACTTGAAATGGTTGTGGAATTAAATTGTTGTACAAACATCCTAGCAACACAGCAAAAATACACATAAAAACTTCAGGAAAAGAGAGATTATTAGGGATATCTGGTAGCCTGTAGTATCAAAAATATAAAGCTTTGTGTTTGCCTTCATCTTTTCTTAGACTAGCTTAAAAAACATTTATAATATAAGGTCAAAGACCAAATACATATATTACATTTCTGTGTAATTCCTGTATTTGCAGAACATCATTTTTGAGGGATTTTCCGGGATACTGGAATGTAATTTTTCCTTTGGTTTCCCAGCACCACTGTGGGCTGGATCGATTTGACACACAAAGGCTAGTTGTCCAGTGAAAGGAGTACTCCTCAGTTAATTTAGCTGAGAGTGAGTGTGTGAATCCACAGAAGGCACATAACAGAATTAAAAACTGACTTTGCTGTTTTACTTCTATCATCTCTCTTTCTCTTAGTGGTGACCTTGACTCAACACAAAGGCTCTTCAGGCCATCTTACAATTTTTATTTGCCTGGTTGCTGGAACCAAAAGTTGGAATTAACTCAACATTGTCACACCACCGTTTTAGACCAACAAAAAAAGACATTATCACATGACAAACAAGCTTGAATATGGTGATTTTAAAATAGATGTGCTTGTAATGGAATTGGAAATGTTGGAAATGGCTTGATGCCTCATATCTTGAGCCTGACAATATCTGCAATGTAGATACTGTGTAAATTTGTTTTTCCATATGCTGTTTTATTTGAGGAGGATAAAAAGAAAATTTTAATCCTCTTTTTCTTCATGACAAATGTCAGCTGATTCTCATTCAGCCACATACAAGCCCCATTCAAGCTGGCAGTGACCAAATAGTTTTACATTTACATATATTAATTTATTCAGAGCAACTTAGAAATGAAGGAGCATTTTGCTTTCATGACATGTTTAAATAATTATTGGGAGGTTGTCACTTTGTTCTGCTCGTAATATCTTTTGACTTCCGCTGACTTCAGCCAGGAGTCACATGACCAGCTAACACTGTCACTCTCATAATAATTTATAAATTATTAGTACATTTTGAAATATTAAAATGGAAAAGCATTTTACTTCATTCTACCTTTAGCTGAAAATTTGTACCCAAAAGTCAGAAAAATCTGTGGTATAAAAAAAACCACAAAAAAAGTATAAAAATGCAAAATGTTTTCTCTTAGGGTTAGATTGTGGGTTGGGGTATGTTCTTTATAACTAGCTGTAAATAAAACAAAGTCTATGGAATGTCCCATTTGGATAAATAAGTAACTGTGTGTGTGTGTTCGGGTTAGCACACACACCTATCCCTAACATACTGTGATGTTATGTAAGGTGTAATGTTGTGGGTGCAAAGTGAAGTAATGATGTAGTGTTATGGGTGCAAGGAGATGTTATGCTGTAGTGTTATGGGTGCAGGGGGATGTTATGCTGTAGTGTTATGGGTGCAGGGGGATGTTATGCTGTAGTGTTATGGGTGCAGGGTGATGTTATGGTGTAGTGTTATGGGTGCAGGGTGATGTTATGGTGTAGTGTTATGGGTGCAGGGTGATGTTATGGTGTAGTGTTATGGGTGCAGGGTGATGTTATGCTGTAGTGTTATGGGTGCAGGGGGATGTTATGCTGTAGTGTTATGGGTGCAGGGGGATTTTATGCTGTAGTGTTATGGGTGCAGGGGGATGTTATAGTGTAGTGTTATGGATGTGGTGTGATGTTGTTGTGTAATGTTATGGGTGATGTTGTGGTGTAATGTTATGAGCATGTGATGTTATGGTGTTGTCTTACGGGTGTAACATAAGGTTATCTGCGTGGGTCCACCGTGTTCTGTGCTGATGTTTATCAAATATGTTTAAATGTTATTTAGCATTTACTCATCTTTTGAAATGTACTTGAGGCTGTTTAGCAGCATTTAGGTGGATTATCTGATTATTTATATGTATTGTCTGTTTTTGCAGGCAGTCCTCTGAATTTAACCTGTAGAGCTTTCTTCGGCTACAGCAGGGATGCAAGTCCACTCATCTACTGGATGAAGGGAGAGAAGTTTATCGAGGATCTGGATGAAAGCAGAATCAGAGAAAGTGAAATTAAGTAAGTCACTTATGATACAATCTTAGGCTCGGTGAAGATAAGAGACATCTGATGTGTGTACAGTAGAATTGTCCTCAGTATCTATGTTAAATGAACGTTTATTTAGGGTGTAAAAGTGAACAAGTGGCTGCAATACCTCAGAATAAACTTCAGTCAGTGACTGCACCCATATCATACCCAATTCAGTTTGTCAGAGTCAGTCAACAGCAATCAACATGAGTTTCTTACTCTTATGATCCAGTGTGTTTATCAGTATTATCAGTGTTTATCAGGTCAAATCACCAACTGGATCTCAAACTATCAAGGGCATACATTTACGGGACATGTGTTTGATCCTCTAATATTAGCCCTGACATCACATCAGTGCTGTGAAATATCCAGAAACATGAACTAGGCAAACCTTTGTTTTTTTTTCACAAGAGAATAGAAACAAGGTGAAATTATTTCCTCATCACTCTAGTTTCCTGCAGGTTTAGTTTTCATGGCTGCCAAGAAAAGACATTTGTTTCCTTTCAAACTGTTTCTTTCTACCCTACGGTGCTAGTGAGAGTGTGTGAGGGCAGTTGTGTGTGTGCGTGTATAAATGATCTACTTTTCATTTCATTTACATTTACGCATTTGGCAGATGCTTTTAACCAAAGCTATTTACAGTGTATTTAAGTTACATATTTTATTCAGTGTATTCCCCGGAGAATTGAACCCACAACCTTTGCACTGCCAACACGATGCTTAACCAGTTACAAACATTTAGTGTATCCAATGAGTTTCAGCGTATCTGTTGAGTTATTATTCGCACAGAGAGAATGCTTTGTACAACAGTTGTATATATTATTACTAGAAGGCTGTGTTCTGACTGTGTTCTGAGATTGTAAAGGGTTGTGTTTATCTTGTTCTTCTTATCTTCCTCCCAGAACGGTTCGGGAGCATCTAGGTGAGCAGGAGGTGTCCATTTCACTGACAATAGATGCTGTGGAAGAAAGTGACCTGGGAAACTATTCCTGTTATGTGGAGAATGGCCATGGCAGACGACAAGTCAACATCCAACTCAGCAAAAGGGGTTAGACACACACAAACACGCTCACTTCATACATAGCAACACTCAAGACACAAGGTTTCAGAAAACACATTCTATGCATTGCAGATAAAAAAAAAAAACACCTTTCATTGTTATTTGATTTTATTATTTTGGAACTGCAATTGACATGTCTGAGATCTTTGACAATGTTTGTAGATCTTTGACAATCTTTAGAAAACCTTGAGAAGCTTCTGTAGGTGAGTAGATGTTAGACGTAACTCTCAAAGTTCTGGCTTGGGTTATTGTTGTTGAGTCTGGCTGAATGTAGATGGTGTGATGAATTGTTTGGCTGCCTGATGAGAAGTTCTGTTATAACTAAGATGAGTGGTGGTGGTGAGGGGTTTAAGAAAAAAAAAAAACTAAAAACATCTTAATAGTGTAAAATCTAATCATGATCTATTTCTCTATCTATTTTTTCATGTATATCTGCAATGTTTTGTGGCACTGTTTATTTTGAAATCTGTCATCTCTTGATAAAAATAAAAGTTAGGGAAAAATAGATATAAAAATAAACCTTTATGTGGTTCTGTATGGTTCACTGCTGGCATCATTTTCTTCGTGTTTTCAATAGCTTATGTTCTGCAGTGTGGCACACTGTACTCATGTAAATCAAACATCATTACATCACATATCATAAACCATTTTAACCCCAATCATTTTAACCTCCACATTATTTATTAACCAAATCTACTTAATTTTTTTTAACAAATTCTTTTCCCTGCACTCTACTGGACATTAGATTGTTGAGGCAATAATTAAACCACATAGCTCATGTGTTTAAATATTGATACTAATTCTACTCATGTAACGACTGTTTCTCGCTCAAGAATAAAGTGGTTCTTGTTTCTCTGCCTTGATGAGTCTCTCTCTTGAGGGGAAGTTAAGGGTAGAATATCAATGTCTCTCTGTCACATTCTTAAAGTCTTGTAATGTTTTGACCTTTTGATTGTGAGCATGTAGCATTCAGTTGTTTTCAGACTCTGCCTCTTACTCCTACTTGCTTTTAGTTCAGTGTTCAGGCAGCTTGTTTGATCTTGCCCAAATTGATGTGAAAGTAAAAAAAGTGAAAGTGACATGTTTTTGTCAGTTATGGTTACCCATACCCGAAATGTGACCTCTGCATTTAACCCATCACTGGTGAGGGGTGAACATACACTGCAAGAACATACACTGACTCGAACCAGCAACCTACTGCTTACAAGCCCGACTCGCTAACCAGTAGACCACAACTGCCCCCAAGATGTTTTTGAGCTACGAAGTTTCATATCTTGCGTAGAGACACAGATGTCTTTAGAGGAGAGTATTTTACATAGTAAATCAAAAAAATGAGGTTCATAAATTACTTTGATGGCAGGCCAATCCACTTGATTATGCACATAAAAGGGATTTTCTGGCAGAATGAAGCTCATACTCTCTTTTCATTCTAATGTAACTCTTCTGGTTGAGAAATCTTTGCATCAACAGGCAGAGTGAGAGGAACAGAATAGTCTGTATTAATCTTCAATTGCAGCACATTGACCACAAACACAAAACAACTAATCAAACAGAGCAGATGGAGATGTCACACAAGAGCATTTGACAGATGTTGAGACTGCTGGATCTGTGTTAGAGTGAGCAGGAACTACCTGTTTAAAGATTTTCTTTTTTTAAAGAGCTTCTTCACCCTCCTGCTACTAAGATATAGTGTAGAGTTAAAATTAGAACGATCCATTGACACTTACAGTAGTAGCAGTGACTGGTTTCTCATATGCATTATGGCTCAAAACAGGGTCCGACAGCAGTGATGTTTATGTTGGACATGTTTGTACTTCTTTCTGTTTCTCTGGTGTCTGTGAGATGTGTATCTGATGGAATGACACAATCAAACGTACAGATGCTTAACCAGACAGCAGAGAATCTAAATCTGATCTGAAAATTTTCAGTACACTAGCTGGTTCACACTCCATTATCAGCTGTGACAGCAGGCACAGACATTAAATACATATTTATTAAAGAACTTAGAACAATCCTCTTTAAAGGGACAAACACCTCTGCTGTTATGATGCTCTAGATCGTATTATTGATTTACATTTACTGTGTTGGCTAATATAAGTACATTTCAACTCTCTCTCTCTCTCTCTCTCTTTCTCTCTTTCTCTCTCTCTCTCTCTGTCTCAACAGAGCTCTTGTATACAGTGGAGTTGGTCGGGGGATTGGGAGCCATTTTGCTGATGTTGATTTTTTTGGTGTCTTTATACAAGTGTAACAGAATTGAGCTGATGCTGTTGTACAGAAATCACTTTGGCAGTGAGGATGTGGATGGAGGTATGATTTTTAGTCACCATAAAACTCATCAATGCTCCAGAGGGCTAATAAAAAGTCTTCTGAAGAGAAATAACGGGTGTGTGTTGGAGAAAAGAATTTATATTTTGAAAGTGTTAAGCAAAATATACACCAAAACAAACACATGTTGTGCCACAATCTGAGATGATGTCCAAATCAGCCATAATTTGTTTATCTTGAGATGAGCAGAAATGATTGCAAAACAGACCTCAGGTCAGCCTGTCTAAAAGAATGACAGAATGAGAAACATATAGAAATGCATTTCAGAGACAAATGCAAGTTACAGATGACGAGAGAAGTCTAAATAATCCTGGGGCAGGGAAACCTGCTATAACTGCATATACAATATCATCATAGCTCATCATAACCATTTATTCTTCTAATAGGTGCTCTGTTACCATTAAAGTATATGTTTGTTTAGTTTTGGCAATATCATGTATTATATGTAAATGAATACCAAATGTGACCTATTCTGTTTGATTTATTTTCTATTGTTTGTAGAATAGCAGTACATGGTTTATGAAATCCCACTTAACAGGGGCATTTCTTTATTGTTATTGGATGCTTTCTGAATGTGTTAAGATGTACATGAAAAATATAGTTTTACTGTGATCTTTTAATAAGTATTTTCATATAAATCCTGTATGTATGTGTGTTTAGAAAATAAAGACTATGATGCATACGTTTCCTACACTAAAGTGGATCCAGACCAGTGGAGTCAGGAAACTCCAGAGGAAGAGCGTTTTGCTTTGGAAATCCTGCCAGATGTTTTGGAAAAGCATTATGGGTATAAACTGTTCATTCCTGACAGGGATTTGATCCCAACTGGAAGTAAGTTACATTCATTGTGTTTTGTGTGTATTCAAATGTGTATCATTATGTAACCTGCTATATGTTCATGTATGTGTAATACTGTATCTTATCATCTGTTCTTTGTTCTGTCAGCAGTCCAGTTGTGTTTCATATTTATATAGCTGTTTATATGTTGATTGAAGGATGTTCCTGGTTTGTTTTTGTTAGCCTGTTGACTTGCTATTTTTATGTAACAAAAAAACCTGTGTATATTGTTCGAGGACATTTAGATTTTAATATGGGATGATACGCTGACAATCAGGGCTAATCATATTTGACAGTTAATGAACACGTTTGGGAGTTGAATCAATAATGGCTGTTCAATAAACAGCTAAAGTTGTATTTGGTTATGGTATTTTAGTCTT
Organism: Ambastaia sidthimunki; assembly: GCA_036877625.1. Classification (NCBI taxonomy): domain Eukaryota; kingdom Metazoa; phylum Chordata; class Actinopteri; order Cypriniformes; family Botiidae; genus Ambastaia; species Ambastaia sidthimunki. The sequence goes on along the minus strand of JAZGTK010001172.1, from coordinate 14,079 downwards.
GCGGCTACAAGTCCCATATTAAGCTGGATAAATTGGTGAATGTAACTGAAAATCCAAAGGCCAGTTTCTCTTCTCATTTTCTCTGATTGAGTTTCTGATGACTCTGCTGATCAGACTTTCATTGTTGAAATATTTATGTTTAGGTTTCAGCAATGATCATTTCCAAGATGATACAAGACTTCTTAGAGGTATTCTTCACTGGCCTTTTCCATTTGTGCCCACAAATTTGACTTGCACCCTTTTGCAGATGTTATCTTTGGGGGAAATTGGAACATGCTGAGGTGAACTAGAGTTTAGCATCCGGGTTGGTTGTAGAAACAAAACCAAAGTGCCCTTCATTAATGAATTACACATATATATTTTACAATACCAGTGTACTAGGGTGCGTCTATTAATACGTCATCCCTCACACACACACACACACTTGGCTTCTATACGTGTGCTAATTAAAGCTGTCTGAAGCTGTAATTGTGACAGATGAATATGATAGGGAGAAATGGCCTGTTTGTCAGATTTAGGCCAGAATAATATTTCATATTTCCCATCAGTGCTAGTTTAGGTGAATTTAGAACCACCCCAGGCTTTCTGTTAGAGCAGGATTTATGTTTGATGTTGCTTTGTTTGTCTTGTTTCATCATTCTGCGAGTCATTCTGCTGTTTTTATTTCACTCCTTTTTTAGAGTTTACCTCTTCATAAAGTGTTCTGTTTAAACTATAGTAAAAATGATCAAAAAATGATCTTTAATATTAAGATGACTTGAAAGCTTGTAAACTTCTGCCTGTCCTCTCTCAGCCTACATTGAAGATGTGGCTCGCTGTGTGGACCAGAGCAAACGTCTCATCATCGTTATGACACCAAACTATGTGGTAAGACGTGGCTGGAGCATCTTTGAGCTGGAGACACGTCTGCGCAACATGCTGGTTAGCGGAGAGATCAAAGTCATCCTAATTGAATGTTCTGAGCTGCGAGGAATTATTAACTATCAGGAAGTGGAAGCTCTCAAACACACCATCAAACTTTTAACAGTTATCAAATGGCCGGGTCCCAAAAGCAGCAAACTCAACTCCAAATTTTGGAAACAGCTACAGTATGAAATGCCCTTTAAGCGACCTGAACCCAAATTGTCACATGACCAGGTGTTGGACATGAGCGAGCAGGGCCCTTATGGGGAGCTGCAGACTGTCTCCGCAATCTCCATGGCTGCAGCGACTTCCACCGCCATGGCAACCACGCATCCAGAGCTGCGCTCTACTTTCCACAGCACATACCACACGCAGCTGCGACAGAAGCATTACTACAGGAGTTATGAGTATGACGTCCCTTCCTCTGGTACCTTCTCAACCTTGTCGTCACTGGGCAACCAGCACACCTACTGCAACATCCCCATGACTCTACTGAATGGCCGGCGGCCACAGGGGAAAACACCCCGCAAGCAGCAGCAGGGGATAGAGGAGCAGCATGTTAACAATGCAATGCTACCGTTGTTGCCCCGGGAAACCAGCATTTCCAGTGTCATCTGGTGACATTTTTGAGCAGAACATTAATGGCATTTAATGTGATGCCTGCTGCTGTTGACTTTGCACCTTGATTCATAGGGATCGATTCACACAGGAGATGAGAGCTCAGTAACCTCACCACTCAAACAGGCCATTGAGGAGCTGATTCTGTTTCAGTCTCACACTATATCCTCTAGGAAAACAGGGTCTTGTATATATATTTGCAGTTTATTTGTAGCATTGCTATTTTAGTTATATTCTGTTTTTTTATTTTTTATTTTTACCATGTCAACATTTTATATACAATTTGTTTTTCCTTATAAATGGCTGAACAAACAACTCAGTAACGACTAACCTGTTGTATTTCTCTTGATTTGTAGTTTAAAACAAAACTTTGTTTTCTAAACAATTAAAGGATTGTTATGTGGCATTTTGATGTTTTCTTTGAAAAGGCAACTTTGTTAAAAAAAACAAAAAAAACCCAGAAAAAAATATAATTTTGATAAGATTAATTCACTCTAGGGAAAAATGTGATTATGCAAATGCTACTGAGGCATAAAGCTGTAATTCTTCCTGTCCGAATGAAGCAGCAGATTTCTGGATCAAAACCTGGAGTTTATCTGCCTTTTTTTTTCTTTCTCAAGAGACACTAAGACTTTCTGTTCAAAAGAAAATTAACAGCTTTGCTGTTAGCTTGATAGTAAGAAGTTATCTTATAAAAACATTGTGTATTATTTTAAAAGAAATATATTTTTGTAACAAAATAGTTTGCTTGGCAAGGCCTACTTTAAACATGTTTAATTTATGCCACTGAGACATTTTGAGCTCATCAGTTTAGGTCTTTTAGGAGAAAAAAAATGACAAGTATTTTTAATATTTTATCCTTGGTAAGCAGATGAAATTATTATTTGTGTCTATCTTCCCCGGGATAATACGGTCTTTCTGAATGTCCACAGCAACTAGATATGTAATTAATTTATAATATAAATATCTCTATATTTACAGAGACGTTTCACCAATGAGAAATTGCTTTTGATCCAAATCCATGTCTCTAAAAAATGGTATTGTTTTTCTGTACGGCCATTAAAACCTGTTAACCTCCACTGTAGTGCCTCCTGCTGCTCCACGATGAAATGCCACCCACAGGTTTAGAGCACCACTGCATTAGAATTGCATTCTCTCACTTCCTGTCTGTAACTGCCATGACATCACTTTGTCTCACCAGCGTAATGTTCATAAAAACGATCATTAGGGGAAGGAGCAGACCTGGGATAATTTTTATTTGTTTTACATACTGGGCCATTCCTGTGCCGATAGTGTAGAAAACAGGAGCAGCTCACAAGCGCATCCATTCTTATATCTTAATAAAAGAAAACTTTAGGATGTGATAAAAGAGAGGGTATGAGGGTCAGTCACTCACTCTATGTACTGGGCTGTCCAGGCATTTATTTATGAAGCATTTTTTATGATTATTTTACAAAGCTACGAAATTCAACTTGTATTTATCCCTATCTGACCAGTAACCAACAACATGCCAAAGCTTTACTGTCATTGTATTGATGGCTTTACACCAATAACTTACTGCTCTGTTAATTAAGTAAAACCAAAGCTGCCAATTAGTGATTGTTAACGAGTTCATTAGTTGTGTGGGTAAGTCTTCAGATATCAGGGGTAACTGAACCAGAACTAGTGTATTTGAAATGTCTTAAAGGCACAACTCTGGTTTTAAGTATGGAAGTCCTCAGCGTCAGTACCAATTTGTACAGAACAACATAATCTTGCTCCATATTTGTCACATTGTTTAATTTATCAGTATTGCCAAAAATCCTTTTTACTATAAATAACAGTCAATATGCAAAAAATGTATAACTTACAGAAGTAAAACAGGGTCATACATCTCATCAGACAAGCATTTCATGCTAAAACCACTTCAGATTACCAGTTGTAAATGTCAGTTCTGCTCAGAAAATGTTGGTGCTTAGCTCCTCTCCGAAACACTGATCTGTTAAAAGCCCTGCAGTCATTGGTCTGAGAGGACACCAATCAGAATATTTCCATTATATTGTTTTGATTGTCATAGTTTTACTAGTTTGTGTTTATTTTATTACATTGTGTAAATATAAATCTGTGGTAATAAGACAAGACAATCTAGCCACATTTATAAACAAACCAATGTTGTCTGGTATTACTGACAAAAAAATTATAATAACAAAATCAACAACAACAACAACAACATTATATAGCACATAAATTGTCTCTGGCACTTTCACCAATCATACACTACAGATTAAGGTTCTGTTTGTCTTTTGTTTTTGAATTTATCTCTATTTTTATTCTGTACCTGCAATGTTAAAGGGATACTGTTATTATTATTATTATTAACAATAAAGATACATATTTATTAATTAGTTATCATGTTATCTTCTTTGTTGACAATATAGGTACTTAACATTTTCATAAACAACAATGTATGATACACAGTGATATGATACAATATTTATCATATCACAATATGATACATATTGTGGCATGAGAGAAGATAAGGTTGCAGGTTTGATAATCTAGATCAAGTTAACCGGGTTAATTCATTGGCAGTTTTTAACATCAAAGGATAAATGTTCAAACCTTCTTCAAAAATAATAAGGTACTGTATGAGTTACTCTCATTGAAACAAACTAATCAACAAACAAATGTTTAAATTAATACAATACAGACATGTTATCAAACATTTTTTTTAGTAGTGCATGTGCAGAAATGTATCAAACAACAAAAACAAAAACGCACTTGATACATATTGTACTAAGCATTTAAAATGCAAAGCCAGATATGTACAATAAAGAAAATGTGTCAATAAAATTGCAGGAATAGAAATTAAAAATACTGTTTAATTATGACTACAATAAAAAAAATCAAATTAGCTAAATGTCATATACACATATTTGTATTTTGTTTTAATAGCATTGCTATTAGCTGACAGATGTCCCAGATGTTCTGCAATGTCTCTTGCCTCTGTAACAGCGCTAGAGTTGTAGCAAGGTCAGTTGCTTTGTTTAGCCAATCAGAATGCTTTGAGTTGCTTTGCGGTTCCAGTTGTCAATCATTTTGTTAATTCACCAAGCAGCTCTTTTCATGCGAGAACAAATCATAATTTACCTGTTGTAGTACACAATCCGGTATTGAAACTGTTTTCTTTTCGAGGTCAGTCATTTATTAATTCACACATGAAGAATGTATGTTGCACTCCTAGTAGAATAAGTCCACATTGAAGTCCGAAGTATAGAACACACTGACAGAACACTTCTATTATTGTAACTATGACAACTGTTTCTAGCCTGATGTAAGCAGATCTGCTGTTTTTAAACAAACGTATAATATGTGTGTGAGGGATATTTTCTCATTTCCTCAAACATTTTCTGAGGTCAGGCAGAAGTGTTTTTTTTTTAATTATAATTGTATGCGATTCATATTTCTATTAAACTCTTTAGGAGACGAGGGTTAGCCAAATATGCTCTACAGTATATTCTCTGCTAAACAGTGCCATCTATTGACCATCGTTAGTCTCTGCCTTGGTCTTTTATTTTCAAAAGGTCTTACTGTTTTTTTACATTGTTTTTTTTACATTTTTTCACATATAATGTGAAAGAACAGAATTTCATAAAATATTGTTATGTTATTAATTAAATATAATGTTTTATGATAATTATGTGATTTCCCACACAAATTCCTTTTACTCATATAATGATGTAGGCATATGAAGACACTGTTCCAGAGTGTTCCACTTCATCATTTCAGCAGCTGTTCTCCCCACCTGCTGAAAAGTTTTATTTAACCTTCGTTGACAGTGAGATTGCACTGACCTTAAACAACTGTGGGCGTATTTGCATAAGGAAATAAAATGTATTTTAATTTTTTTTAAATCATTTTGTATTGCTTTGTATTGTACATACGCATGAATCAGTCTGAAGTAACAGTTGTGTAATTAGAAGCAGAATGATAAATTGAATTCAGTCTTGTATCTGTAGAGTGAGGGAACCATTTCAAATACAGAATCATATCACTAGCAAAATCTAAATAGGACTTTTTGGTATGTGTTTCAGTAGGACATTGGGAATGTAAAGACTGTAAATCCTAAATGTGTTTGATATTATGCATTTCAGACAGCCAAATGACTGTCATTGTATCTCATAAACTTTCAGCTTGTCTGTTTTGGTTTCCTAATCTTACAGAAAATGATTTGAAATGAGATTTTTAAACCAGTGAATCTTAAAACTGATTCATTATTGCTGCAAGTGTGATACCATGTTTCAGTCTCATTAACAGGTTAATTTGACATCTGCCATCAACTCTCCTATCATTTGTCAGTAAAACCAATTTCCAACAATAAAAACCAAAAGCAAAATAATTTGAATCAATGTAAATGTAAAACCAGTGGTTTAAATCCACTACAGCATCAACAGCAGTTTTCAGACCATTCAATGTTCAAAAAGTAGAGTAAAAACTTCAGGTTTCATTGACAGACAGGCCGGCTAGATGACAGTTTAACCATATTGCAATTTACACAGTGACATCTGGCAAACATCTGGCAAACAACCCTAACCCTAACCTGAATGTGCACGAACCATTGGACAAGTGACTTTTTGTTCCTATTACAGCAAAGAAGCCGGTGTACATTTAACTTAGTCCGATTCAACACTCCATGTATGTATAACCCTTAAAATCTCTCACTAGTGTTAAAATGTATACCCTTGTAAGGTTAATTACAAGCAATGTGTCAATATATATTAAATATTACTTTATTTTTTACCATTTTTGTGTGATACAAATAAAACAAATATACACTGATTTTTTTATTTCAGACATTTCAAACGTTTTGTGAAATAGCTATTTTCAGGAATAGTATATATTTAAAGCCCTATTTAATGTATATTCAATTACAATTCTAAACACAACAACAACTTTCCGGTTTCATTATACTTCAAAGGTAGTTCAAGGAGATCATTTAAATCACACGGTATCATTTACATCATTTTGATTTTTAGTCACAACGTGGTCAACTGAGTCATTTCTATGAACACTACTTAAGTGTTTTCAAAACTGAGCATAGCATATGCACATTTCAAGTTCAACCTTTTCCCAGGATAGTACGCAAGTTTCAGATAATGAATAATATCATTAACATCTGAATGTACCATTTGGCAAACAAAACAGCAAAACGCAGCAGAACTAGTTCAAAAGTTACGCTAACTCCAGGGTTTTGGCAAGTGCCAACATCAATCTTGTAGATCGTTGTCTGGATGAAGATATACATTACACTTGAGAAGTGGCAAACTAATGACAAATGTTGTCTTTTTACATGAAAATAATATGTTTTAGAAAGTTCATCAAAAGCAGCAAAGGAGGACGGAATGAGTTCTTCATCCAGCACAATGTAGAAATCATGGATGTCATTCTTCACTGAGCCAACTGCAGAAGATGTGGTTAAAAACCTTCAGTCTTCTCACTGTGTGCAGTCAGACTGTGGCCTTGTGAACCTTGTGAAACTGCAACATATAGTCCTTGCCTCCCTGAGGCTTATCTTCGTCTATTTTTTCCTGTCACCAGCTGAAGGTGGAAAACGGTACGCCAGGGAAAAAGCGGACATATCACTGTCCCATCTTGCAAAAAATCATGTGTATTAACAGAAGTCATCACATTGTAGGTAGCAGACAAAATATTAACATCGTTACAAGAAACCTTACCATGCCATTCGAAATCCTCATCTTGTCTGTTACCCTGGGCAGCTGCAAGTAGGGTGTTGGTGGAAGTAAGTGTTTTTGCCTCTGCAGTGATCTTGGGCTTTAGATTGTGCCATTGTTATCTGGAAAAAAATAATAAAAAAACATACTTTCCCTTATTAAACTAATGTAATGTGCTCCATCTACTTTTATAATTTTTTCTTCCCTTCATATATTACTTTGAAGAGCACTGTTACTGAGTAAAAACAAACCAGCACATTTCAACGAACCTGTTGATGTTGAAGGTTTAAGTAATATGCGGGACATGGCGACCGTAGGATTCATTCGGTGACGCAGTATTTTAGTTAACGTCTGATACAAAAGCTGCTGTTCCTTCAGTGCGCTTTCTTAATGTACACGTATCGATTAAAGATGTTTAAATCTTTAACTTAAGTTTTGTGTCTGAACGACGTCTGTTCTCATCTTGAAAAGGCGCGTCTATTAGGGTAAAGACCGCGAAAAACATACACAACATACATAAATACAGTACAAATAATGTAATATTTGAAGCTGATCCACTTGTCTGATAGCATATTTACCTGAAATGCACGTGATGCTCACCCAAATCAGTGCAGCCACTCTGTGAAAATAATGCACCATTAGGAAAATGCCAATAATTCACACATCATACACAACCTTTCATTACCGACAGATGTTCATGTATTTATATTTGTCTTTATCCTAAGACTTTGATTATACAGTAAACTTGTTCTTCTGTGTACTGTAAAGAATGCCATTAATAATGCACGTCTTTTTCAATGCAAGTTATTTACAGTTACCCTGACTTGCAACGGTTTACCAAAATGACGTCACGACTGAGACGCTGAGACTCATAAAAATAACAAATACTTTATATTTTTAATCACAAAATATTTTATTCTTTTCTGACATATATTTTCTTAGCATATATAAGTGTAGTTAATTTTTTGAGTGACGTCTAAATAGATTTAAATAATACCTCTTACGCTAGCAGGTTTGAAGACGTGCTACAGTGATACTGAAAACTAATTGGCTATACGCCAATGATTGCGTATAAAACCGGAAGGGGTGTGTTTTTTTTTAAATTTCGGCGGGAACAAAATCCATTTAAATGCAATGGTGCGAATTACCAACGAAAGGAAAGCAGAGGACGATCGTTCGTTTGTTTCTTGCTTTGCTGCTAGGATAGTCATTTGTGCTGGAGGTCTCTTTTGGCGTTTGGGAGAGCCAAACTCGCTTGATTTTGGGCAAGCTTATTTTAAGTATTTCATTTAAAGTGTTTTTAGGATGTTTGACTGTTTCAGTCTCCTGACCTATGGATTGATTTTATCTCTGTGGATTTTTGTTTGATGCCTACAGAGTTTTCTTCTCCAGATCTCCAAGGTGCCACGTGGAATCTCAAAAGTGAGTTCACACTGCCGTAACGATAAGTGCAACTCCCATTTAAAAACGTGAAAAACGTTGTTTCTGTCTAAATTTAAAGTCCGTTTAGGCGAGTGTAAATATTAGCGGGGAGAACGTTTCTTCAACTTTGATTTGATAATACTACCACACTAAATGGAATCTTTATTTAATGGCTCGGAGTGTATTTTGTCCACGTATACAAGGTATGCCACACCTGAAGACCAATCTCTGGTTTAATCAACGAAAAACGTTGACTAAATGTGATAAACCCGGATCCAGACGGTTTAAGGTTTCCTTACTAGAGCTTCCTCAAGGTCCTGTAGTTGTAATTGATTCTAATTGATCTTGGCATGTATTAAGACTTAATGTAAAGTTTTTGCATTAAGCTCCTGTTATATTGTCTGCAGTGAGACTTTAGGCCAATTTTTTTGGTGTTCAGATTTTAGCGGTACCTGATCTTTTAAAATTTGACATGTTATGTTCACTTTATGCACTTTGTGTAAGCTGATGTTACATGCCTGATTTCAGTCTTTATCTTTGAATTCATTTTTTTTTCACTTAAATGTTTTATGTTTGGTCTTTCTTATCAGAATGGTTGCAAACAGTGAGTTGATTTTGCAAAAACTAAAGTAAATGAAAGGTTAACATGATTTCCCGTACTCTGTTCTTAGTGTTATACTACAACAGTTTGTTGTATGGCGCACTCTGCTGCCTTCCTGACCAAAATGTCTAAACGTATTTATTGCAGTTATCTGCTTGTCCAGTGTCCATTTTGTTCTTACAGGCGGTGAACAGTTTGGCAACGTTGCATGGATCTGAATGTTAGACCTGGAACTGCTTCATACTTGTGCGTTTTGGAGAAATCCACAATCAATCAGAGTTAAGTATACTAAGAATATACTTGGTATACTTTTTTGGTTTACAGAATTTACCCAGTTTGGAATTTTTTTTTCTCTACAGTCAGCAAACTAACGTTGTCTAGTTATACCATCCTCCAAATATACACAATCACCTGCTTGCAGTTTTGCATTCATTATCCCCGCTGGTGGAATGATCTTCCAATGAAAGTCGCTTTGGACAAGTGTCTGTTAAATGTGATGTAAATGTTTTTTTTCCTAATCAAATCAACTCTTATCTTGATGTTCTGATTCCTGATGGATGTCAGTCTACTGCAAGGGCTCTGGTAAGTGAACTTTACTGCAACTTGCACCTGCTTGTATCAATTGTGAAGGTACTTTGTTCCTTTTATACATTTGTTCTACGACTTGTAGCTAACGTTTGTTTTTTCAGAAAGCATTTGAAGTAAACCCTGGCAGTGTTGTGCTTGGACGTTAAAAGCTGCAGCTGGTGTGTGTGAAGGCCTCACTCTAGATAAAAGACATCACTTTAGGTGCATTGCCGTTTCAGCCATGCTGTTTTCAGTACATCCCGGTTCAATGCTGGTCAGCCTGCCTGTTGGACTATGGAACTTCCAGTCAGCTGCCTCTTGTCATTAGCATCTGCCTGCTACCGTCAGCCTCTACCTGTCTTGATCAGCTTCAGCATAATCTGTCGCTGCTGCCACCGCCTCATCACCTACCTTCAAAATAAACATTAGGCTGTTTATTGTTGGTTCCTTAGATTTGAATGCTCAAATGTGATATGGACTTTTTTTTTTTTAAATGTCTTCATCCCCACCCTCTTTTTCTGGGCTAGGGTCCTGGGTAGTAAAAAGTGGCAAGACCATTTTTGTCCTTGGGTTCCATCTGGATTACACTAATAGGTAAGTTTCGAATCCATGTTTTCCCTACTTTTTTGTATTTTGCCTGTATGTTGTCATGTCTTACATGTGAGTTTTTTTTTAAACATCCTGTTGTAAACATTCTTGTGCTGTTATTTTCCAAAGTGTATATTTTTGCGGTCTTGTCCTGTGCTGTATCATTAAGACTTTACACCTTATCTTGATTTACATGTAACTTTTGTTTGACCTGGGCTGTGCGTTTTTTGCATTTGTTTTTGTTCTGCTTGTTTTACTACCATGTCCTGTATAATTTTCATTTGTTTTGCATGTCTTTTTTTTGTTCTAACATTCTGTGCCTTATCATTAATTTGCTTTATCATTTCATCAACATCTACATCATTGCCTGCCTAAACTTAACATTAAGCCGTTTATTGTTGGTCATTTTTCAACTTGACTTCAGTCTTATGTATTAACATGCTATGGCAATGCTGTTTAACACTTTCAATAGTACTATATTCGTATTAATTTTTTGTGCTTTGTTCATTATGTAAGGCTGCTTTAAAACATTGCAAAGTTATATATTTGAAAAGTAATTATTGGTATTTTACAGGAGCAATCCACCTGCAAGGTGTTGGTTCTCACTCCATTCTTTTGTGTCAGCCATGCTTGAATGCTGCATGTTGTGTTGGAAAGGATCTAAAGTTTTCTGCATTTTTTTTTTTTAGACCGTTAGGATCTCTCCTGACTGTGTGCCAAACACTTGGAAGGATCAAGGTGTGTGGTGAGTGATCGAGTAACCCTTAGGTTTAAATGCCCGAATGTTTTAAATTAAGCTTTAATTTTTCCTCATTGTTCAGGCTCCTTGCAGGGTAAAAGTGGCAAGACCATTTTTGTCCTTGGGTTCCATCTGGATGACACTGGGTCATGATAATGGGTAAGTTTTGAATCCATTTTTCCCTTCTGTATGGTTTTTAAAATTCGTGTTTTGCAGCTGTATTGTACTTTTTCCTTTTATCCTGTGCTGTACGTTTTGTCCCTTGTACATTGTCCACCTTTACTTTTTTTACATTTGTATTTTGCCTGCATTTGATTTGTCATCTTACATGGAGTTTAACATCCTGTTGTAAATTTGTACTTGTGCTGTTATTTTCCCAAGTGTTGTATTTTTGCGTTCTTATGTACTGTGCTGCATTAAGACTTCACACTTTGTCTATTGATTTACATAGTGTACCACTATGTACTGTAACTTGTTTGACCTGTGCCGTGTGTTTGCTTTTTTTTTGTCCTGCTTGTTTTACTACCATGTCCTGTCACTTTATTTCCTTGTTTTGTATTTTTTGTTTTTTTGTTTAACATTCTGTGCTTTAATTTGCTTACCTACGTCGTCTACATCACCAGCCACTTCACCTACGTCGTCTACATCACCAGCCACTTCACCTACGTCGTCTACATCACCAGCCACTTCACCTACGTCGTCTACATCACCAGCCACTTCACCTACGTCGTCTACATCGCCAGCCTTCAATCTTAACATTAGGCTGTTTATTGTTGGTTCATTTTTCAAACTGACTTCAGTGTTTCTCTTAAGTATTAATGTTATGGCAATGCTGTTTAACACTTTCAATAGTACCGTATATTCAGATTCATTTTCTGTGCTTTTGTTCATATGTGAAGCTGCTTTGAAACATTTTTAAAACTTTGCAATATTAGCATGTTTTGCAGGAACAATCCACCTGCAAGATCTTGGTCCTCACACCATAATTTTCTTGACCATGTTCTGCTGCATGTTGTATTGGAAAAGGATCTAAAGATTTCTGCTCTTCCTTTTAGACTTAGGATCTTTCCTGACTGTATATGCCAAACACTTGGAAGGATCAAGGTGTGGTGAGTGATTTAATGGTTACCTTAGGTTTAAATGCTCAAATGTGATGTTTTAAATTTGTAAGCTTTCACTAATTTTCCCTCATTGTTCAGAGTCCTTGCAGGGTGAAAGTGGCAAGACCATGTTTGTCCTAGTTCCTTCCGAGTTGCACTAATGGGTCAGTGTTAAATCCATGTTTTCACTTCTGTATGTTTTAACGTTTATTTTGCAGCAGTGTTGTACTTATCCTGTGCTGTATGTTTTTCCTTGTTCATTTGTCCACTTATTTTGCCTTTATTTATTAATTTGTTTTTACATGAAGTTTCAACATCCTGTTGTAAATTTCTACTTGTGCTGTTATTTTCCAAAGTGTTGTATTTTTGCATTCTTGTTTAGGTCCTGTGCTGTATCAAGATTTCACCTTGCTGTCTATTGATTTACATCTTGTACCACTTTTTAACCTGTGCTGTGTTTTTGCATTTTTTTTATCTGCTTGTTTTACTACCATGTCCTGTCATTATTTCTTTTGATGTCTAACATTTTGTGCTTTAATTTGCTTTTAGCATTTTTTGTTTATTCCAAACAGTAGAATTTTTGTTTCTTGTGCCGTTATTAGCCAGTGTTTTTTATGCATTCTTTAGGTTCTGTGCAGTATCATTTAAGATTTCAGCTTTATAAATTTACATTGTGTACAACTATGTAGTGTAATTTGTTACCTGTGCCATGAGTTTTTGCATTTTTTCTTGTTCTGCTTGTTTTACTACCATGTCCTGTATAATTTCCTTTTGTATGTCTTGTCTAACTTTCTGTGCTTTATCATTAATGTCATCTACGTCGTTGTGTATATTGCCCACCTTTGGTTTTTTGCCTGTATTTGTGTTTTCTTACATGTGAAATGTTTAACATCCTTCTGTTATTTTCCAAAGTTTTTGCATTTAGTTCTTTGCTGTATCATTAAGACTTCACCTTGTCTATTGATTTACATTGTACACCGCTATGTACTGTAACTTGTTTGATCTGTGCTGTTTTTTAATTTGTTTTTGTCCTGCTTGTTTTACTACCATGTCCTGTCATTTTATTTCCTTTTTGTATGTCTTGTCTAACATTCTGTGCTTTATCATTAATTTGCTGTCGTCATCTACTTCGTCATTGTCCCCTGCCTTAACATTAAGCTGTTTTAATTTGTCAAACTGACGTCACAATCTTGAGTATTAACGTTATGGCAATGCTGTTTAACTCTTTTGATTAGTACCATATTTTCTGATTCACTTTGCTTTGTTCATGTAAAGCCACTTTAAAACATTGCGAAGTTATTCATTTGAATCATTATTGGTATGTTTTACAGAAGCAAACCCCCTGCAAGGTGTTGGTTCTCACCCCTTCTCTTGTCTCAGCCATGTTTGAATGCTGCATGTTGTATTGGAAAGGATCTAAAGTTTTCTGCTCTTTTAGATAGTTAGGATCTCTCCTGACTGCATGTGCCAAAACACTTGAATCAAGGTGTGTGGTGAGTGATCAAGTAACCCTTAGTTTTAAATGCCCGAATGTTTTAAATTAAGCTTTCATTAATTTTTCCTCGTTCAGGCTCCTTGCAGGGTAAATGTGGCAAGACCATTTTTGTCCTTGGGTTCCATCTGGATTACACTAATGGGTAAGTGTTGAATCCATGTTTTCCCTTCTGTTTTTTAACATTTGTTTTGCGGCTGTATTGTACTTTTCCCTTTTTATCCTGTGCTGTGTCTTGTTCCTAGTATATTGTCCACCTTTACATTTTTGTATTTTGCCTGTATTTGATTTCGTCTTGTCTTGCATATTAATTTTTTTTCAATGTTGTAAATTTTTAC